>JAAGNO010027143.1:0-14344 GCA_033439905.1 Ceryle rudis
TTTTTTATGTTTTTTCTTTTTTTTTCTTTTTTTTTTTTTTTTTTTTTTTTTAATTTTAGAAGCATCTAGGTGATTTAAAGAAAAACTTTGACTATCATGAGGTAGGTTTCCATATTAAGTATTAGACTCAGTGTTGTGCCACTAAAAAATATTTTTCAACATTCATTTCATAAAAGCATAAAATAGTTTGTTTTGATTTATGTCATCCTTCTGGTTTGCCTTGTTTATTTGGGATTTTTTCTGTTGCTTTTAAGAAGCACATTTTCATTAAATGGAAAGTTCATTAAAATACATTAAGTGTTTCTAGACAGCTTGATCCCTACCCTTTTGCAACAAATGCCATTCTTTTTCTGTAGGATCCTTTGTTTGCTATTATGTTACATACTCATTATCTGAATGGTTATACATTCATTTGCATACACGTACTTTTATTTGTATATGTGTATACAGCATTACAAAACTGGAATTGTCATCTCTGAAGTAAGCAAGCCAGAAAGGATTATTGCCCTGGACTGCTCAACAGAGGAACTTCATGCTGCACCAAAAGTGCTGTTGAGGTTTCCTAATGTACTGAAAGGCTGTGAAATGTACATGTCACAGATGCCTTGCAATATGTGCGCAAAATTGCTTGTTCAAGGTCAGCATCAGAACTGAAAGATCTCCTAGAGTAAGACTGCACATGTAGCATACTCACAGGCTGGTAAACTAGTCACGCCAGTCACTTCTCTTCCTCTTCATTTTCTTCCATTTTGCTCCCTACATTTTTACTCGGTTCTGTAAGAATAATTTAGATCACTGTCAGGAGCTGATGTAGCTAAATATCTTATATAGTAGGTAGGTAAGATGTGATTGATAATGCTATTGTACAAATTGTTGGTGTTTCCTAACATATGGATCATGAAGAATGCAAGTCATTAAATGACAGGGCTTGTAAAGATGCTTGTTAAATGAGAAAACAATAAAAGGAGAGGTCCCAAGGGATGTGGAAATCATGAAAAAATAATGCATAGATAATCAACCCCCCAGAAAAAAAAAAACCCAAACAACAAAACACAAAAAGAAAATAGTCATTCCCACTTGAGTAATTTATCAAACAAGAAATGTACCTCAGGTATTAGTATTCAAGATAGCAAGGGAAGTAGGTAGATTTTTTTGCAGACAAGTTAATCTGTAGTACTTCACAAATGACAACACGCTACCTATGCATTGACTTTTCTGTTTGTTTTTTGTTTGTTTGTTTGTTTTTCTCCTCTCAGCCTAACTGATACACATATCTTCCCTCTACAACAACTTCAATAGTTTCATGTACATTTTGGAAACAATCACCACGTTTTGGAAATTTTCACTAGTTGGTCAATATAAGTAGAGACAAAAGTTGAATCATGGGGGCGAGGAATCGTAATGAATCGTGTATAAAATTTCCCTTTTGACTATGAAAATATCTTACAAATTATTTTATTATTATTTTACTAATGTGGGGAAAAGCTGCAACTTAAATATATTCCATATCGCTTTATGTTTATTAATGCAAAAAATGACCACTAGCATATTTTATATTTCATATTAATCTTTCTTATATATTTTCTTTATTCAGCACAAGTCTCATGGTAAAACACATTAATGCCATCTTTACAGAAAGCTACGTTATCGCAGCAGTATACATACCAACAACAGACAACCAAAAAAAGATGCAAATACTTAATTCAAATAAAAGAGAGTCTTCTGATGATGATCCAAACCAAATTACATCCTTATTTGATGGTAAAATTGTTAAAAATGTTTTAAAGCTCTTAATCTTGTAACATGAGAAAGGTGAACAATTGACAAAATATGAAGTAAATCTTACTACAGCAAAGAATTGTTTTAAAACTCTGGCAAGTTGCAAAGATGAAGAAATAATAATCTTAGAAGAGAATAAATCCACTGGAAAGAATAATCTTAAATACACCCATGCACTACAGCTCTGTGATTTATTAGCATCTAGAAGTGTAAGTAAATTAATATTACTAAATTTAGCTCGGGAATTCACTCAGTGTAGAAAAATCCTAGATAATTGTTAGTCATATTCCTGGAAATGTAATATACTGGGAAAAAACCTCCACCTTTAACTGATTACATTGCATTCTGTTAAGCAATTCATGAAACTCTACATATCTAGCCATCTTCAGTATCACAGTGATATTTCCTACATTATAAAATTAATTCATGTCGCACCATTGTCTTTTAAACCATATTTGGGTTATCTGAAGAAGCTAGGAGTGCAAATTGGGCAAAAATTTTCCTAAGAAAAAATGGATCATATCACTACTGCCAGCTGGAGGTTTCTTTACTGAAGAGGGAGTTGTTCTATTGCAAGCCCAGTGCTGAGTAAGAGCCAAATAAACACTACAGTGGTATTTAGTTGGGCTCTTTCTGTACTGCTAGCAAAACTGGAGGAAGAAGAGGAACGTACTTCTCCGGTCTTCCTCACCACGTGGGGATTTCTAGCTCCTCAGGCTGATTGCAAGAGACTCTGATTGGGGCCATTTTCTCCATACTATCAAATGGCAGCTGGTCGGTTCCAGTGTTGGTTTTTGGTGAGCTTTCCTATTTTTGCATTAAAGGTTTGCAAAACTGAAGCAGCACTGCTACGATAGGTAAAAAGAAAACAAAACTGGACATCATTATCTGTTACTTTCTCATGTTGACCATTAGGCTGTCTGGTTGTGTTTTTGTTACACTGATGATATTAATCACCTGTCCTTTGTTCAGTCCTACCTGTGCAGGTTGAGAATGGGGTTCATTCAGCAGCACAGCAGAAGTTTTCCACTTTATCCCAAATCCCTAGTACTACTTCCCAATGCTTCTCCTAGTGTTAGATAGATGCACTTTGCTGCTTTGTGGAGAAGAAAGTATTGCAGAGTTTGACTGATCTTAGTCATTGTAACAGTTGTTCTTTTCTCATAGATAAAAAAGTGGAGTCTTATGACTCCCAGACATATTTCAGGCAGTACCTGTCAGCATCACCCCCACACTAGCACCCCTAGGTCACCAGAAAGTGGAAAGCTTCTACCTTTCCTTTCCCTTTCCCACAAAAGACAATTTTTGAGCATTGTTTCCTCTTTTAAGGAGGAGGAGGGAGGGAGAGATCCTGGGCAGTAGATGTCACTGCATGTGCCTGTTCCTTGAGGAAGGTCTAACAGAACTTGCTGTTCAGGCAGAGAAAGTAGTTTTTAAACTCTTCTTAAGCTGCAAGACTAGAAAATATGCTAGTCTCATCAGTGGGGAAATCCGTGCTTTTGGTACTTCTACACAAGAGCGCTAGATAAGGCAATTGAGACGGACTGTAGGAGATAGATGGCTATGAGGACTGTCAAGTGCATTGATTAGCCTAACATCTGGTTAGCCTTCTTGTCAGCAGTCTACCTGGTTCAAAATTTTCTGGAGACAGTCAAGCAAGGAATGGCAACTTTTGTCCCAACAGGTGTCTTTTGCATATCTCTGGCCCAGCAGGCATGAGAACAATGTCATACCTTTTGACCAGCAGGTTGTTGTAGTATCATAGTGCGAATTTATAACTGTAATTATTTGACTTTTTATCCACAGACAATAATAATGGAGTGGGGACAGTGATTTACAAAGAAGACAACATTGTAAGTAAAGTTTTGTTTAGGAAATTGTGCTCTTCTTGTAAAAATGTCTAATCGTAACCTACTGTCACACAAAAATAATGCTTGTCGGATTGCTATGTAGTAAGTTATCGGCACAAACTTGTTTGAAAAATTTACTAGGCTTGTGTTTATGCATGTAGATGGGGAAGTTAACTTGTGTCATATGGACTCTTTTAAAAAATGTTAGTGGAGTTGCAGTAATATAAAACACGTTTTCTGGGGGGGGGAAAAAAAATGTTTATGTTTCTTAATTCTGTCCCAGAATAGTAAGATGATGAATTATTTAAAATGTAGTCATCTGTTAGAAGAGATGAAGTCCCCTGTTTGCTAAACTGTAATGCAATCAGCTGATGTCCCTGGTGACATTGTTACTATTATCATATTGAAATCCCACACTTATTTTTTTTATATGTTTCCAAAATGGACCCAGCTTAGAAAATGTAGCTAACATTTTTCAAATCTTTTTGGTGACTTTGTGTTTAGCAGCCTCTTTTGTGTTATTTTTTTCATCATAAACAACTTTTTTTCCTGTGATGATTGTTTATAAGCACTATATTTCATGTTCAGAGGAAACTGTATTTCTGGAAACAAACATGTTACCCCTTTTGGGTAATAAATATTCATGATTTTCTGAAACTCCACATATCATACAAATATATGATTAGAATCCACAGTCAATCATGTTGAAATGGAGATCTGCATAAACATTACCAAACTGCATCACATGAGGACTCTCACTGAAGTTACTAACAGTGTTTAGGAGTTGGATTAGGCTGTAAATAACTAAAAATCCCAGAACAACATCACCTTTTGTTTCTTCCTGTGTTGTTTCTTCCTAGGTTGCCCTGGGGTACAGTGGATATCCAAAAGGGGCAATGACTAGTTTATTTGGCAAGGAGACAGATGCTGATTTTGACCAGCATGCAATTGTATGTGCAGAAGCTAATTCAATTATTGTGAGGTAGGAGCTCATTAAATATTTTGAAGGAAGTAGACAGTAGAGTCTTGGTGTTATGTGCTTCATTAATGAAGGAATGTCTCTCTGACTAATCTACCAGGGGAATTTCCAAAGTGTAGAAAGTAGAAGTAATGTTACATAGCATGGAAAGGAGTTTAGTCTTAAAAGGCTCTGAGTACAATTGTTTTTCACAGACACTTAGTCCACATGATCTTTTATTCTAATACACCCAGCAAACTTATGTGATAGTCTCAAAAGTTTCTGCTAGTTCCCTGTCACTGACCTCACATAACCCCAGTTCCCAGAGGCAGTCATGGGAAGGAGTCTTCACATGTGCTGAAACAGGGGTAGCCAGTAGCAGAGCTACTGCTTCTGTGGGTGCTCTGGTATTACTTAGCCACTGGAAATGCAGGGCATCACAACTGGGTAATCAGCTTGAACTGCCTCCTTTGACACATACAAACTGAGTTCTGTGAAGTTTCCTGCCTGTGGAAAATTTCTCTGCAGACTGACAGTGCTGTTCCAAATGCTTATGCATGTGTCCCTGGCTGATGGTCCCTCTTCTGGCAACTGCTTCATGGGCAATGTGTTGACTGAATGTTCTGCTGTCACCTGCTTTTCATATTCAGGTGATTATGGTTTGGTGGTGAAATGATTCCTGGATACACATTTCATAAACCAGAGTCTCTGTCTTTATGGTGCTGTGAGTACATAAAGAGTAGGTAGATCCATTTCCTAGGTTGGCAAGCTCATTGTATGTACTGCAAGTATTTTCTTGTCATGGGCTGGAGATTCCTTATTCACCTACACTAGCTAGTGATAGAAGAGAGAAAAGGGAAGGGGAAAAAGAAGGGGAAAAAAAAAAAAAAAAAGAACCCACTCTAACTCATGAACTAACTCATCACTACATGTGAAGCCTGCCAGGACTGCCTGAAACTGATCAGAGCAAAGAATATAGCAAGACTCATTTGGCCTCTGCGAGACAGAAATGTAGGTCATATAAGGCTTACTGGTCCTTTCTCCCCGCTCTGAGGACATCTTCCTAAAAACCTTGTACTTTCCCTTTGCTGGGGAGGAATTGCACAATCTTCACCCTTCAGGCTGGGCCCTCTTCTGCATTGCCTGCTTCCAGCTTGTTTGCACCACTGGAGGTAGGCTGAGTGCCAAGGAAAGAATGGTTACCATGGATGGTAAAGATGGCTGCTCCCACTCTGAAGAGGAAGGGAACAAGGATAAAGGTCATGCTCACAAGCTATCTTTTTTCCCCTACAGCAAGTGGGGAAGGTCCTGCCTAACAAGGCAGGCTCTGCTCTTCTGTCCACCTACATAGGAACAGCACTGGCTGTACCAGTTCATCCCTCTTTGTGAAGCTACATACTCTTTCTGAACAGTTTGTGCTCTGCTAATGGCTCCCTAGAAATCCAGGGTCTACGTGCTGGCTTGTCTTACAGTCTAAATAGCCTAGCAGGGGCAGCTCTTACCTTTGAGGCAGTGGCAAGGACTTATAAGCATTGTTAAGATCTATGTCATTTTGTCTTAAAAGTAATGTCTAAAGCTCATAATACAACGAGAACACTAAGAGAAAATACTGTAGAGAATGAGAAAAGTTTAGATTATTCACTACCCAAATAATACTGACAATAAGAGAATACCTAGTTAGACACAAAAAACCCCTGGTCATTAACTTGTAAAGTGAGAATTTATACATTCTCCTATACACTGCTTTCACATTCAGCTGAAGTTGCCATTCTGTAGCCCATTTAGGTGTAAGTAGAAGAAAGCCATGACTATGGAAGTTCTTACTTGCTGTAGATTCAGGTAAATACCTAGTTGGAGTGGGTGGTTAGGTCCGTTCGTGCTGGTAGGGGCCACTGAATTCAGATAATCCTTGCTCTTTGTTCTCTTTGTTCATATGATATCTTCTTGAAATAACTTCATAAATTCACTTGAGTTTGCAGCAATATTAAAATAATTCATAGATGATTACAAGTGTTTCCTGATTCATCACCAAATCTAAAGAAAGAGTAACATTTTTTTTTCAAGTAAAGACATTTTTGCTACTTTTCTTGAGACTGGCTAGATTAGAGCAGGATTGGATGTAAATTTTCCAGCGTGACACATATGCCATTGCAAGGTAAGAAGCCTCTTATGTGCACTGGCCCAAGAATGGTGATGCCAAACGATCAATGCAAGGCAGGCAGTGCCAACAGCTTGCATGCTTCTGAATTAATGAATTTGATTTCCTAAAGCTGCAAAATTCTCACTAGAAACCCAGGTTGCATGGTGGTCCATAAGCTAAAAAGCATGAGAAATTCTCCACAAAATAGCATTCAACATTAAAACATGAAAATGTATTGCATTCAAGGACTTTCTTTCCCAATAAGAAAGTGATCCTTTGTTTCCATCAGTCAGAGCTGCTGCAGGAAATCCAAGTTTGAATTTGTTTATTTATCACCAGCCATAAATTGTTTCATAACTCTGATACTGTGTTAACACAGCTGTGTTTAATAGATAGAGTGCGTTGGAACTACTCATGGTTTTCAGTCTTGCAAGGAATTATCTCTGAGGGTGTGTACAGGCAGACCTCTGTAGATCTGAGCCCATACAGTTTTACTGGTATGAGCTAGAGCTAGTGAAGTACAGTTATTTTTTTTCCTTTATCAATACATAGCACACTAATACAAATTATTTTGAATGAGTCTGATTTCTTAGAGGCTTTTTAGAAGACTATTAATTTATGTCTTAGATGATTTAGTTTATAAAAGAAAAAGCCTGTCAAATAATATAAAAATAGAAATATGAAATCAGAAAATTGTTTTTAAAAGTATTTCAAACTGTTTAACAGTGTATTTTACATGTTTGTCACTCACTGTGTTATTTCCTCCTTTTATCAGCTCTCCAGAGGATCAACTAAAGATCCTTCAGGTAATGATGTCCAAATATGAAAAGTACAAATCATGTTCATTTTTAGCTATAATTATGACTGGCTCTGAAATATGACCATGTCAGGGGAGGAGTGGAAGAAACTAAACTGAGTGAGGTCATGACATGTACTAAACGTGAGACCAGGATATGAATATTTTGATTAGGTAGGTGGTAAGGAATGATCTGTTAGAACAAGGACAGCTCACACCAACTTGGAAAAGATACAGTTCCATTAAATTAGTTCTTTGAAATCTGAGATGCTGCATCTCGTTAGCATCTCTACCTTTGCAATGAACTAGTTAATTCAGTTACAGAGCTCATTTTTGCCAATTGTTCCTTATTCATGTCTCCTGTACTTCTGCTTTCATTTCAGAGGGTCAGTCTGTGGCTGCTGCCAATGGTGAACTGGTATAAAGCTCCACAACATCAACATGAGCTTTAGGATCCAATGCACCCAGGCCCCATAGTGTATTTAGTGGTGTTGGGATATTCACCCTGTGATGGCAGCTTCTCTGATTCTGTTCACCCCCTTCCAGAAGCTCACCTCACACCAATCCACCTGACAATTTTCTTATTATTGCTTCTGCTGTGTTCTATGGGGATTAGCTTCTGATCGTGGCTTAAGGGTGGGAAAAGCATTTTCTTTCAATGTGCCTCTGAGGGGTAGTCATGCCTTACTCCGCAGTGTCTGCAGCCATGAAGGCAGTGGTTATTTTGTACAGTCCTCGTTCCCCTGCAGCTTTTCCTCTCTTGGATTAGTCAGAGCATTTGAATGAGCATTTTTCCTTTTCCTTTATTGGGGTTTCCCAAACTCCCTCACTTTTTTTTTTTTTTAATTTGATCTTCTTTTCAATTTATCTGTTTTTATTTTTCACCCTGTGATGTTTTTCAGCTGAAAAGTAACTAGTTACTTCTTTCCTTGTGTGTCCTTCCACCCAGAGGTATTTGGTGCTTGTGTGTCCTTTCCCCTTCTCCACTTTTCCTCTGGTGAAATATATTGTTTAATTTTGTTTCTTTTTCATGAGCCTCTCTATATGTCTTCTGATAGGTGCAACCTGGTTTTAATTGGTCTTTGTGCCATGTTGATCATGTTTTAGACTTAATTTTTACCTCTGCCCTTGAAACACCAGACCAATTAATGTGGAATGTGCTTTGATATTTTTTCAGGAAACATTATTTTGCTCTAAATGAGCCAAGGGTTTGCAGACTATGGTGCTGAGAGCTGCTTTTGTCCTTGCCTTTAGAATCCCTCAACTGCAGTTTCAATACTGCTTTTTTCCCCAGTATGACTCCAAACCCAGAATCAACTATGAAAATCCTCTTGATTTCAGAATATCAGTGTGAGAATGCTATTATGTGTAGCTTGTTAGCTTTCAGTAATTATTTCTTTTAAATCTCCTCTTTGAGTGAGATCATCTAAGTATTTCAGATGGAATTAAATTGAAGGTTATGTCACTTTAAAAAAAAAAATTGTTTGCTGTTTTCAACATGCGTCCTCTGACTGTGTTACCATTGGAGAAGGTAAAAGCACATCATCACAAACCAAATGGCAAAGCTTGTGCCATGATAGTACATAACACGGATGTTGGATTGGTTGTTGCTATGACTGCATACGTATTTGTTTCCCTCATGCAAGGTACAAGCAAGTCTTGGACAAACCTCTGTTCTTCATTTCACACTTTCCCTTGGTTATCTGTTGTGAAAACCTGTGTAGACACTGTGCTGAGTGTGGAAATTGAGAAGGCAGCAGCAGAAAGAGGATTTTGATGCAGGGTAGCACGATAGCGTGTGTGTGTGTACACCTGCTGCAGGGGTGTGAAGAGTGGCTGTCATTGCCAAGGACATGCCATTCATTATATGATACTGGTATGGCTAAGCCATGCTACAGGCATCATGCAGGGGACCTTTACAGAGCTAAATGCTGTATGTGAAAATAACACTGTAGTATCCTAAGTCCAAAATCTCTCCATTCTCCAGTCATGCACAGCGTTAACTTTCAAATAAAATAGTCTTGAGAAGAAAGCTGTGCATCTCCCATTTTAACTGCATCAACTTTCCCTGGATCATGCAGAAACCCATGGAACCATTAGAAATGTAATCCCTGTTGTAATCACATCCCAGTCTGATGTTTTAAGTGCAGGCTCAACACTCCTGGCAAAGATGGAGGAAGAGTCTGTGTAGAGGATTGCAAAGACTGTTAGACTGCTGAAAGGATTAATTTTTTTTCCAGCCAGTGTTGCTAGACTGAATCTACTT
The DNA here is from genome assembly GCA_033439905.1 of Ceryle rudis. NCBI lineage: Eukaryota > Metazoa > Chordata > Aves > Coraciiformes > Cerylidae > Ceryle > Ceryle rudis. The sequence goes on from JAAGNO010027143.1 coordinate 9,790, forward strand.
CACTGTGTAATACTAGAACTTACCTATCAGAGATTATGTTTGTACATGCCAGACCTTGGTTTTTTAATCATGGTATTATGTATATTTTTATGTTTACAGATATAATGCCTATTTTTTTAAGTGCCATGCTCTGTTAATGACACTGAAATGTAAATAATCACATAATTTTTATATGCAGGTGGTATATTTTTTTCTCCCAAAGCTTATAGGTTGGTATCACTTGCTAATAAAGTATTTGTTTGTGGCATTAGTGAGAAAATGTTCATGAATATTTCACCACCCTGCCATACTGTAACTGTCAAATTATTTGTTCTAAGAACAATTCACTTAAAAGAATGAGCCAAGGCCCAGGGTGATCTTTCTTGGCTGAGTTATGGCATACCAGTAATGTAACCAGGGAAAAGTAGGAAGTGTTCAGCACCTAATCCCATAATAAGACAGGCTAAGTTTAAGCAGAAGAAACGTGGAGACAGCAAGATAGAGATGATTAAGGTTTTTACCTAGATTACTATAAATCATCAGGCTTTGTGTGTGATTGTCTTCCTGTAAATCAGTTTATCTCAGCCTTGTAATCAAATGATTTTTGCAGGCATTTTGCACGCATTTGCACACAAAAAAAATACAGAAATGATAATAAAGGCTTAGCCTTTTTGTGATAAATAGCGTAGCCATGGAAGGATAATTATTTTCAGGACAGTGTACTTGGATAAATAGCACAGATTAGAACAAGAACTAACAAAAGGTTATAATGAGAATAAGAATGTTATTTTTTTTTTTCCAGTTGATTAGCTCAAGGATGAGTCCTTTATGCCAGCTATCCAGTTTTGGATTCTGGATGGTGCTGACACTGAACGGGAAGGAGGAAACCATTCTGCTTGGAGAGTATAAAAACACATGTGAAAGCTGAAACTCCCTCTGCTTGCCAGTGCAGGTATATAAGCATCTTTGTCATTTGAAGGTAATTACTTGGAGAGTTCAGGGAACTGCTATGTGAAGTTAAGGTAAAAATAAAAGGCTATGAAAGGGCTCTATGGAGACTGGGGAGCACCCACACAGGTCTCTGATCAGTAACTGATGTCACTTCCAGTAGTAGGAACCTCTCCACCTATGTTTTCCTCCTTGCTCTTCACTGGGTCTGTGGATTCTTTGCCTTTCCTTATTGCCAAGTAGTTGTAGACATAATCAAATTCAAACACTCCGGCACTGTGGGATCTGATTCTCAGCGTAATCTTTCTTGTAAACCACAATTACCTCTATATCAGTTGAATTTTAAATCACACAGGGGCCTTGGAAACTTAGAAGAATTTCCCAGACAACTTACTTAATTGGATTAATTTTGAAGTAATATTGCCTTTTGTGTCCCACCAGCAAGAGTGCCAGGCTGAGTGAGGACTGCCCAACTCACACATCACAGCTGGGGTGGTTACTTAAGTTTTCACTTTATGATTAAGTTTTTGCCTAGTATTTGATTCATATTCTTCTTGTAGAAAAAGGTCTCATTCCATTGCAAAGTATCATTGTTAAATGTAACTAAATTTAAAATTCTGCTTTGATTCATGCCAGCATTTATTATTTTGTTACGCAGCACAGTAATTCCTTTTCTCCTCCTGCCCACAACCAGGTGAGATTATACGTGCTTTAGCCACGAGGTGGCAATACAAGAGCTTGATATACTAAATTTTGCTGGTAATAGTATCATTCGTGCAGGGTAGGCTTTGGGGTATTAGGGAGGTAAATATATTTGCAGTTTTACTGAAGAGTTTGACTCTGTTTGCCAGTGTGTAATATGTGCTCCACATCTGCATAATTGACTTCACACCAAAAGCCAAGAAAGACTAAGCTGATTTTCTGGATCAATAATTTATGCCTTTTATGTCACTAATAATTGATATCTGTATTTAAGTGGCTCAGTAGTCAATGAGAGATGTTATGCTAGGAACTCAGCTGCTGTTAAAAGCAAAATATCTTAGGAAAGGGGATACACTGGCAGCATACAGCTGTTTCACTGTGAGTCCTCTCCGGGTGTTAACTCCTGACCTTCCTGAGGTCCAAAGGAACCTGGATACCTTACATGTGTGGATTTCACAGAGAGCTGATTGCTTCATTAAACTCTGCTTCTGTCATACAGGTTTTTTTATTGAGTTTTTGGCATGGCTGATGCTTGTTTTCCTGCATTATGAGAGCATTTAATAGTGAATCAAAAGTGGTGGAAATTGTTCATTTCCTGCCTTTTTCATCTTTTCTTGTAATTAAAAGTATTTGTGTTGTCTGCAGGCATAGGGAAAGTAGTAATATCTCTGTTTTCTCCAGTTACTTTCATTCTTCCACCCACTGTAATTCAGAAAGTGTTTTAAGACATTTCCTATTTTGACGTTACTATTTTCAGTAGAAGTCAAAGCTACAGCTTTGAAAAGCTGAAGAAGGTGGGTTTTTTTTTGTTTGTTTATTTCTTTGTTTTTCTCTTTCAGATAGACTAAAAAAAAATCTAGCATAAGAAATGGATGTGGACTTGGCAGATGTCTCATGTCACTATAATAACTACAGTATTTATTTGGACAGGGGAAAGGTATTATGGATGCATATTTTGTTATTTAACACAAAAGTGATAACAGCCTGCTGCTGTCTTCTCTTGACAGGCTACCAGTTTTCCTCTGAGCACTTTATAGGAAATCTTATTTTCAATCAGACGATACATGGTGAAGTCAGTGTGTTGGCAAATATGTCTTTCAAATACAAACGGGTTTGTGGTTTGATAAATAAATAGCGATATAAAAGAGTGGAAAACAATAGGAAGCCTTGAAATAATAAATAACTTTTGAGATGTGAACTTCTATCAGAGGGATTTGAAATTAAATTCTGTCTTTGAGCTGGGTGTTCAAGCTGTTGAATCTGGTCAGCACACATGCTGAGACTGCTGTGTATTTCAGATAATATATAGGTACTTCTGCAAGCCCATCAATGGCCCGTGTCAGTTCAAACACTTTGCCAGGCCAGTGGCATCGGCACATGTATGGCCTTGTCCTCAGAATTCCAGATTCACAGTCTCCGAGGCTTGAAGGAAACAGCTGGTTGATCTGCCCTCTGCCCAATACTGACCATAGGATTTAGCCGTTAACACAAAGAGGGACCTGTATTTGTCAGAGGCAGATGCTTTTGAAAGGCACCTGGGCTGTGGTGTATCTCCAACCCTATCTGTTAACATCAAGCAGCCTGCTTAGACAGTTGATAAACAAACTTTGTCATGAAAGCTGATAAGAGCAGATTTCTTCTGGGGAAACTTGCATGATCCCTCAAGCCTCCTCTGTTTCTGGAGATTGTTTGCATGCACATATCAGCTTTGTTGTTTACACACTGCACAGCCTGCAGCCACACAAACCTCAGGCAGTGCTCTTGGCAGGTTACATAAAATAAGCTTAAAAAAGCTGGCTGGTGTTTGAAGAAATGAAGGTGAGCTTTCAGCATTATATTTTAGGAACTGGGTGGTTACTGCTTTTCCCTTACAACTTTCTCCAGTTCTGTTCGCCAGCTCGTGAGTGAGGTCTCAGATATAAACCCCAGTGTGAGCCATTTCTCAGAAGTCCCATGTAATTGGCTGTATGAGCTGAAGGCTAACTCAACTCGGTGCTGATAGTAATCGATAAGATAGTATTCCTCTCCAATAATCTGTTCCATAGTGTCAAATGGTAATTTCAGACTTTTATTAATCCATTGGTTTTGGACGTTACTCTGACAACTGTACAGAGTAGCATGTGTGGCTGGGAAAGGAGAATTAAAAAGGGAAGAGAGGAGCAGAATATGACTGCTAGCCTGAAAGTACAGTGCTAAGGAGAGAGAGGCTATATACCATGTACTTTTCTTCCAGAAAAGAATAAAAGCCCTTCTTGGAAATGCCCAGTGTTCTGTATTGTCGATTCTCCTCTCTGAATGAGCATTTTTAGCGTACTGCTTCCTGTAGCAGTCACTTTTTTCTTCCCTAAATTTTGATGCTCATTCGGGGGTAGGACATGAAAAAGGCAGGGAAGAAGAAAGGATTTAAGCATTCAGAGGCAGACATAGAAAGCTTTACTGAAATATTTCTGCTTATCTTGCCAGGAACAACCCAGAAAATCTTTCTGGCATCTCTAAAATCCTCCTGGACTGTACCAAAGTGTGTCAGTGATGTTTGGAATGAGGCTTGGGGCAGTGGCAGTGAAGTGCTTTCCAGTCTGTATTCAAAGCAGCAAGTTTAATTCTACCTGCTTTCCTCCATTTTTCTGTCTGTATGTTCTGCATTTGTTGAGCTGGGACTCAGTTTTCAATGAAGTCAGTGGATATATTTTAGTTGACCTTAAATAGCAACATGCAAATAAATCTTGCTGAAACTCAGCTTGTGTTTATCTGGTATCAGATGTCATGCTGCTTTGATGCAATAGATTAAAGCATCCAGTGAAATGGGATGAAAATATCTTAAGATATAGTATAGATGATAAAATACTCCTTTTCCCCTTCCTCACTTTTACACCTCAAAATTTGATTTCCAAACTCTAAACAAACTAGAGTTTTCAAACTGAGTAAT
>JAAGNO010027143.1:23267-42610 GCA_033439905.1 Ceryle rudis
TAGATTAGAAATAAGGAGGAAGCTCTTTACCACGAGAGTGGTGGAGCACTGGAACAGGTTGCCCAGGGAGGTGGTTGGGGCCCCATCCCTGGACACATTCAAGGTGAGACTTGAGGCTCTGAGCAACCTGCTCTAGTTGAAGATGTCCCTGCTCTCAGCAAGGAGGTTGGACTAGATGACCTCTAGAGGTGTCTTCCAACCCAGACATTTCTATGTTTCTAAATTCGTGGGCCCTGATAGCCTGCACCCACAAGTACTGAGGGAGCTGGCTGATGTTGTTGCTCTACCACTCTCCATCATTTTTGAAAGATCAGGGAGAACAGGTGAGGTGCCTGAGGACTGTAGGAAAGCCAATGTCACCCCAGTCTTCAAAGAAGGCAAGAAGGAAGACCCTGGTAATTACAGACCAGTCAGCCTTAACTCCATCCCTGGAAAGGTAATGGAGCAGCTCATTCTGGAGATCATATCTCAGCACATGGAAGAAAAGAAAGTTTATCAACAGTAGCCAACATAGATTCACTAAAAGGAAGTCACATCTGACTAATCTGATAGCCTTCTATGATCATGTGACTGAATGGGTAGATGCAGGGAGAGCAGTGGGTGTTGTCTACCTTGACTTCAGCAAGGCTTTTGATACTGTCTCTCATAACATCTTTGTGGGAAAGCTCAGGAAGTGTGGATTAGAAGTGCGGCCAGTGAGATGGGTTGAGAACTGGCTGAACAGCAGAGCTCAAAGGGTTGTGATCAGTGGTATAGAGTCCAGCTGGAGACCTGTAAGTAGTGGTGTCAGTTCTGGGTCCAGTCTTATTCAACATCTTCATCAATGACCTGGATGAAGGGATGGAGTGTACCCTCAGTGCTGCCATCCAGCAAGATCTGGACAGACTGGAGAGTTGGGAGAAGGGAAACATAATGAACTTCAACAAGGATAAGTGTAGAGTCCTACACCTGGGGAGGAACACCACCACATACCAGTACAGGTTAGGGGTAGACCCACTGGACAGCAGCTCCATGGAGAAAGACCTTGGCATCCTGGTGGACAATAAGTTATCCATGGAACAGCAATGTGCCCTTGTAGCCAGGAAGGTCAGTGGTATCCTGGAGTGCATAACAAAGAGTGTGACCAGCAGGTTGAGGGATGTTCTCCTCCCCATCTGCTCTGCACTAGTGAGACCACATCTGGAGTATTGTGTTCAGTTCTGGTCTCCCCAGTTCAAGAGGGACAGGGAAATACTAGAGAGAATCAAATGGAGAGCTACAAAGATGATTAAGGGACTGGAACATCTCTCTTATAAGGAAAGGCTGAGAGCCCTGGGCCTGGAAAAGAGAAGACAGAGAGGGGATCTTATTAATGTTTACAAGTATCTGAAGGGTGGGTGTCAAGTAGAAGGGACAGTCTTTTTCAGTGGTGCCCTGTGATAGGATGAGAGGTAATGGTAGCAGGGTGAAACACAGGCAGTTCCACCCCAACGTGAGGAAAAACTTCTTCACTGTGAGAGTGACAGAGCCTGGAACAGGCTGCCCACAGAGGTTGTGGAGTCTCCTTCTCTAGAGACTTTCAAGAACTGCTTGGATCTGTTCCTGTGTGTCCTGCCCTGGGTGTTCCTGCGCTGGCAGGGGGGTTGGACTCAATGATGTCCAGAGGTCCCTTCCAACCCCTACCATTCTATGATCCGGCTAAAATTTTGGCTGTGGTTCCAAGACGCAGACTTCCTTGCAGGACATTATAACCCAGAAATTTAAACCAGAAGAGGCAGGGTCTAGCCCTTAGTGGAAAAAGAATTTTGATTAAATATTTCAAAGCTAGATAAATCTGTTGCTGGACTGCATATATGACCAGTCTCTTAGAAACACTGTTTGTGCAGATGGTGTTTCTTCCTGTAATCCAGAGAAGAAACAGATTTTACAACACAAAAACCTTGTTCAGGTATTGGGGTGTGTGCCTCAAACCTGTTGTCACCCCACTGTCAGTGCTAATGTGGAAGGAATTGCTGGAGTGAGAGATGCACACAAACAAAATAATTAAAATGGGAGATCATGAGTTCTGTGGATTTCATTCCTTTGAGGTCAGCAGTTCCATCTGTCATTTCAGTTACAATAGGTTTGTTATCTCTGCGAGTAATTTTTCACTACTGAATGCGTAGCCCCCATACCTCTGCTTGGATCAAGGCAGAAATTTGCAAGGGACAGAGGTAACTTTGGGGCTAAGATAAGAGAAGCAGTTTCTCAAGAAAGTACTTGAGAAGAATTAATGCTGGTCATTCTGTTTCTTGGTCATTGCTTGAGCCAAGATCTCATATGTTTTCTCAGGCTAATGGGACAGCAATATAAAACCTGTCTTTTATTCCCTTGTTCTTTATGCTCAAATTTATGACTTTCCCTTTGTCTGGCTAGACCCAAAGATATATGATATAGGAAAAGGCTACTTGGCATGAATACAGAAACACAGTTCAGTCTAAGGCAAGGAGAAAGCAACTGCAGAGGCAGATTTCTTAATGGAATGTGAGGTTTTCATTTTATCACTTCCCAGGCCATCTGTCTGGATGACCTCCATGAGTAATAGTCTTTAAGGACAATAAATGAATTCCCCTCAGCTATGCTGGTGAAGGCCATGGCCTCAAGATCTCCTATCACAATTGTGAAGTACTGATAAGGGAACTGTCCTTCTTGCCTTTTTTTTTTTTTTTTAAACAGCATTCCTAGCATCTGAAATGTGATTTATCTATCTTTTGTGTCTGTCCAGCTGAAGACATTACAGCATTTATGCTGGGTAGTGATGCCCAGTAAGTCTCTGGCTATGGTTAGAGCCCAGGCAAACTTGCCTGACCTTGGGAAAGAGGAATGCTCACCTCCCCACAGCCTCCATCCTCTTCTCTCCCTGCTCCCCCAAGCTCTCCCCATAAGAAATGGGAATCCTCCTCTATAACCCCCACAGGGGGTACACAGCCATGGTCTGCCTAAGGAGCCTTCTGCAAAATTCATGCTGGCTGTAGTTATTTCTTTCCTTTGACTGGCAGTTTACTCGCCTCAGAATCAGTTTACACACCCTATATTAACCAAAATATCCCCCAATTCCCTGTAACTCAAAGGAAAGATGGCTTGTGCCATTCAAGTGTTATCTCTTCACTCAACAAGAAGTCCTGGGAAAGGGAATCTAATGTAAAGAGCTGCTATCTTTCTAAAGTTCATTAAAAAGTTTCAGAAGCCAGTTTCTTGCCTTCTAGGATGTTTGACACCTGACTTGGTACAAGTAGCCTGAGTCTACACTGGAAAACACAACGAATTTCAGCTCAGCCTGTTCACATACAGCCATTCACAAAAGTACATGAAAAAGGTAGGCACCAATGGGCTTGAACCAGTCTGCTGAACTGGAAATTGCAATGTCAAAAGTGTTTTCCAGGCACCTGACATAAGACAAAACTCAAAAAAAATACAGAACCAAACCAAAATCACATGCCTCAAAAAAACATGGAAAAAAGGCAACAGAAAAAGAATATATTGAAATGTTTCACACTGCTGAACTGTGCTGGCTGGGGCACCTCTGTAGACTATGTGTGGCCATAAGCCACTGTTTATCTGGGGAGTCACAGAGGACTTCAGGGATGCCAGACCAGTGTCATCTTCTGGGTCTGCAGGATTCTACAATGCAGCTAAGTTGTCTTTATTTAAGCTAAAAGGCACCCTCCAGCACAGAGGCCCACTGGCTTCAGCTAACCCACCTATAGTATATGAACCTGGAATTGCCATCTTTCTGGTTCCATATTGCTCATCATTATCCTGCATTTATTTTCTGATCTCTCCTAGGCCACTCTCTTTTTTTTTTTTTTTTTCCCATATTGGTTTTCCTGGCCAAAGTGACTCTTACAGAACTCCTACAAATTGCTAAAATCATGCCTTTAAAAGCTGCTAGTTGCTGGTATGTGTGAGGGAGTTTGTAGTTCAACTGCTTTTAATATTACAAGTTGAATTGAGAGGGTCAAAAGTGTCATTTTCTGGCTTGATTCCTTCCTCTCTTCATTTGTATGTGCTTGTTTTGTAGGAAACGGGAACATGTTCCAACAGCAGCAACTCTGGCCCCAACAACCTCCCATTCCCTGCAAAGCCTCAAGAGCTCAATACCATATGAAAGGACTCCAGCTGTCACAGAGCAGTTTCACCTATCAAAGGTGTTGTAAAACAAAAAGCAACAAGAGTATTGGGTTAAAAGTTCGTCTACCCCATTAGGCTGAATGCATCTTTTCCTTTTTTGATTGTTCTAATGATAAAGTTCACAGTTGGAATAGGGGTATTTGCACACAAAACTGTAGACAGTAGTTCTTAACTTTTGATCAGTAAACACTGATTTTATTGTCATAATTCTTCTTGTTTTACTTGGACACCTTCTTATCAGAATTAGAGGCCCTATGAGCTCCCCAAGCAATACTCTGTTAGGTGGAAGCCTGTCAGGTTTTATTTCCTAAATATATTTCAATATATTTATATATTGATAAGTATATATTTATATACACATCCACACCCTAAATGCTTTTAATAGCTTGATTCTGTTATGTCAAGGCTACTAACCTCGATGTCAAAATGCCCTTGGGTCCAGCTCACATTCACTAAAACTCCCTTTTGTGGCTACGTGACCTGCAAAATTCCTGGAAAAGTGATGAATACGTTGGCAATTAGGAAAGCACACAGGAGTCCACCCTACTGAAGAAACTAGGAGTTGCACAAGGAAGGGCGGGGTTAGTGCTACTTTGTTAACCAAAGGATTTCGTGAGTGGTGAGCTGTTACCTCTGGAAATTCGGTCTTCAACAGCACAGGATTTCTGGTAATTGCTCCTGTCAAATTGCTCCTGGCAGTGTTATGTTAAACCTCCAGGAGTAAGGTTTACTGGATTAGGGCCTGGACTGCCCTGTGCCTCCTGCCAGCACCCTGGAAGCATTTAGTCTTGTTTTGTTATCTTGGGCCTAAATATTTATAGCACCATCTGTGTAAGAGAAAGTGTCTGGTCCTATCATGCTGAATCATGGAGGGACTCACTAATATGTGCTCTGTGGGCTTCTAGGGTATGTAAGCTGCAGACATTTAACTGGGGTTCTCCCACCCCTGGAGTTTGTTACCTCTGAGATCACTGGGGACTTTAGTGCATCTCTGGTCCTTTTTATTTTTTCACATCCTTCACTTTCCTTTGTGTTTGGTAATGCAAAAAAAAAAAAAAAAGATGCTAGAAGAAAATACTTTGTTCAGTCCTAAATATGAATTATTTTTTTTTTTAATCCCCAAGTGAGATGGTTTTTATTTTCCTGTAAATCTTCTGAATTGAAACCTTTTTCAGGGTTTCTTCAATGGTGGTTTCTTACACAACACTAGTGAGATTTTGTTTAGAAGAGAACTCACCACGCTTTGCCTTCCAGGGCAAATGGGTTAATATTACTGGGGTTCTGCTCTGCCGTGGCAGTGTGGGAGTGCATGCCTAGTATGTAGGGAAACTTATGCAGGGCTGAGTGGAGCTGGGGATGTAGAACTGCTTGTGCTAAAACTGGCAGATAGGAGCAGCGGGGGCACTGCTCTTCCCACTCTGTCTGGTGTGCTGAGGAGGGGGTGCTGCAGCCCAGGCTCCTGAGGCTGGCTGGGGGTGCCTCTTTTGTCCCCCTCCCACGAGTGCCTGTCACTCGAGTGCAGTATCAGTCTGCAGGTGAGTGTGTGTGTCAGGAGAGCAGCCCTTGGAGCTGTGCCTCCTCTGAAGTGTGACGCCTGGGGACACAGGGCACAGCAGAGCAGGAGGCCTTGGTGTGGTCCTCTTTCCTTTCCTCCACCCTCAGTCCATGTCCCCAGCTTTGCCACAGCCATGCTGTCATTGTTGTTGTAACCATGAGAGGTAAGGCAGTGACAAGCATGAGGTCCCAGCAGCAAGGCTGGACCTTTTCATCTTACAACTCTACTGAAAATCATTGGCCCTCCGGATAAGCTTTCAGCCTGACAGGTGTGGTAGTGGAGACAGTGCCAGCTGAGCCACCGCACAACACCCGTGGCACTTCCCAGGCAGACGCCAATGCCTTCCCCTCGCCGTTCCACTGGGTCTCAGCAGCAATGAAGGGCTGTGCTGGGCATGAGCTGGGGCTGGCAGAAGAGGGGCAACTCTCTCCTCCTGTTGCGGGGGATTTCCTTTCCAGCAGTGAATTCACAGAGCTGCTTGATTTCTCTTACATAAACTGCAGCTGTAGTAAAGCCCAGGAGAGACCTTCAGTGGAAATTATATGTGAAAACCAAAGTAATCCCCTTTAAACTGAGACTGAGGATGGGTGTGGCTTTCCTGTCTAGAGTTCAGCTGACCAGCTGTAAATGAAATAGCTCTGAGAGCCTTTTATTCCTCCAAGTAATCAGATATCGCTCACCCAGTGTAGATACACTGTGGTTTGCAGTGTCAAATCCCAGCTAGAGACAAAGGATTTGGGGGAGCGAAACTGTGTTAGTCAATTCCTCACTGGGTGCATAGGGCACAGGGCTAACATGTAAATATGACCCCACCCTGAGCTTTTAACTGCTCTGTGCTCAGGCGGCTGTGGAGCAAGAAGAGTCCCTTCCTGAGCAGTGGCACTTGGAGACCTGCACCCCCTATTTGCATTCCACATCTGGAATGGCTGAAACCTGCACAGCTGAGGCTGGTTCCCCACAGATGCTTTTTCTGTTTTCTTCCTCTAAGACTTATTTAAGAAGACTGAGGGGGCACCAGGGAAGTGTGGTAACACTAGTTAGTGGTAGTTTGGGCACCAGAATTGCTTTTCTCCTGACCAACAGGTATAGGTGAGAGGAAAACACACAGCCTGATACACAGCCCTTTATTTTAATGAAGACCCAAACATTGGTCCCTTTTTCTCCACAGAAATTATCCTAGTGAGTCCTGGAGGTAGCTAATGAGGTCCCTCCTTGACAAAGTCAATCCTATTGGCTCTTGTGGGATGACTGCTGTGACCTAGGACTACCAATGCATGGTCCACCTGTGGCTGAGATGCTGTACCCTCTTGGAGATCTGATGCTGCAACTTTCCATGATGCAAGTCCTCAGCTAATTCAGAGGAGGAGCTTGCTTTGGCCAGCAGTTCAGAACCAAGGCTCTGTGTTATGAGGTAATAATCAAACATCTTAGGTTTGTGAATTGTGTGTAGTATACACTACTGCAGATCTTCCAAGATTAATGAAATAATGGGCTGTGATACTGTATCTTTGTGGCTTGTTTAGTGGTTGTGTTCCTGACTCAGAGGGCAATCTAAGAGAATGTTTCCTGAAATTAATTACTTTTGGGGCAATTAACATCATCCATGATCATGAAACAATGTAAGCAACAAGGCTTCTGTTTTTCTCATCTCCTCAGGGAAGAAATACATGCCTGGAACCTGAGTCAAATAGCTTCAAGCAAGAGGAGACTTGAAAAGTATCACTCCTATTGTCTTCTGAAGGAAAGAGGAAAGCAGAAGCTCTTTCCAGACTCTAACATATAAGGTTATGACCCACTTCCCTGGCTCACCTCATGAACAAAGCGTGATGGAGTGGTATAACAGGCATGCGTGCAAACACTGAGATACTCCTTTCCTGGAGTGCTTCTCTTCTGATTATCTAACACTGGGTTTCATGGAACCTGGCTCACTCTGTAGTTCCTTGAAAGCCCTGACATGCAGGTGTGGCATCACAAACTGGCTGGAGATCTGTGACTCAGGGACCTCACTGAAAAGCACATATAAATATATAAATCAATTGCATGAAATAATAGCAACAAAGAGGATAGCTAAGAGATCCAGTTACTGTTATTATGGTTCTTGACTTTTCCTGAGGACTGCCGCAAAAGCCTTCCTCCTCTGATGAGTAAGGTGCCTGTCAGGTCATGCCTGTCAGAGCCATAGCCAAGGCTGGTGACATGCCAGGTTGAAATATGCTGGGGCATCTTCAGGCAAAGCCTCAGCCTGTCCCTGGTCATGTGTGTCTGCCCTGGCCTAATACCACACATGCCTGACACACAGGCAAGCTGTCTGGAGAGCTCACAGAAGCCACAGCAAAGAAGGTGAAAAACAGAGAATGAGGTTGTCAAATAAATTCCAGAATTGGTGCAAGAGAAGGAGGAGAGAAAGTATAGTCCCGAGGGAGGAAAAGCAACCATTTGTGTTGGTTTAAACTATTGTGAAACCACATTGTGAGCCAGCAATGACATCCAGACTGAAACACAGGACTTCCCTGTCCTATAGGATGCTGCTGTGGCTCCCTGCTTTGTTGGCCACAGTAAATCCCCTTCAATGCAACCTCTGGGCTTCTAAGTGCTCCACAAAACTGATGAATGACCATGTGTTGAATAATCTTACTAAGGAAGCATTGCAAAGTTGAAAACTAGTCATCAACCAGATCAGACTGGAGAGGTATTCGTTACAAAGAGAGTCAAAGTATAATTAACCAACAGTTCATAATACCTTGAGGCAATCACTCTTTGGTTTCTTTTGGTTGTTTCTCTTTCAGTTAAGTTGAAAGTCAATTAAATCTCAAATCATAGGTTGTCTTTTTGCTTGATGCCAGTCTTCTGTTGTTGAGCTTATGTGAAGATACAGTGGTGATGGCAAATCAGGGAGTCTACTCACCTATGAGTGCTTCAGCTTAATTTCAATGGGAGAAGCATTTTTCAAATTTGGGTGATAAGAGCCGTTGTGAGATCTCCTAGTAAATTCTTAGAAGGCAGTAAGGCAGTGTATTAGGCAGTCTCAGTCTCTGTACTCATTTATTGTTGGAATGGATCTACATATACCTGAACTAGACTCATCTATAATTTCCTGTCCTGCCTTTTACCCTCTCTAATAATAAGCGTTATGCTTATCATCCTGTGGTTCTTTTTGATCCTGCCACTTGTGCTGGAGATAATTGACTACCTCCAGAAATATTTTCAGTTTAAGTATTCCAGTATACATTTTACTAGCCCCTAACACCTGCAATATATATTTTATTAGACTAGTGATTAACTTGTTTTCCATTCAGTCTGTCTGGTTTCATCCAATCTCCTTTATCTTAGCAAGATTTTGCTTGTAGCTCAAGGGTCTTCTTAGAGCACTGTCTGATCTATGTGGAAGGTTGAAAATTACTTTATGGATTGGATTTGGCCAGTTCTGATACTATATTGAGACAAACGAGAAAGCAATCAGGCCACTGAAATTAATACAGTTCAAACTTCTTAGATGGCTGCATAGCTGGACATGCTACAGGCCTTGCTGGAGAAATTTTTACTTCCCTCTAGTTTAGAACTGGAAGGGAGTATACAGCATAGGTGAAATAAAAGTATGAGGAATATTTTTATTACTACAAACATAAAGCTAAGTTTTTCCTGTGAAAGGAAACATTATCCTAAGAAGAATTCCGAGTGGATCTCAGCTTCTGCAAAATAATTTCTGCAGAGCTGAAATACAAATTGGTACGCTCTGCCTGAAAACCTGGTCATTTAATTAAGCTGTTTTCTTCCATTCTGGCCAAGCTAGAAATGTACTTTTCTTTAAAGCTTAGAAGATGTTTTGTAATATTGGCTTTAGAGGAGCTACATTTGCACAAAGCCTTAAATGCTCTGAGCGTGAACTGAGAGTAGTTTGCAATCAGGATCTCCAGAGAGTTCTTAACAAAACCCAGCTGGATCCTGTCCTCCCTGGCAGGCAGCCCTGCCTGGTCTTGTGTTCTCGTGGCAGAGCAGCACAGTGGCAGCACTGGCAGGTTCTCACCTCTGTGGGGAGTGAAATGCCATGCTGGTATTTTGGTGACAGCTGTGGGCACAGAATTCTGTACCGAGGATGACTATAAAGACAGTGTTGCTTTTAGGCAACCTCCCCACCAAACACACACATGCACACACACGTATGAACACATGCCTTGTGGGCAAACCTGTTGTTAGCTGTCTGCAGAGCCAGAGGGCTGTTTTGACATGCTGACGCAACTCCGGTGCAGCCAATGGAAATTTTTTCACTTCTGGAAATGTTAAAAACTGGCCTAGATGAGCAGGAGCTTCTTCAATATTTCACGTGTTAGAAAAATCTGGGTTTTTGTATGATTTTTCTGATTCTGGCAGGAATATGGTTTGGAAGGGTATACTTTCATATATCATTAATTACGGGAAGGGTATTCTGAAATGCAAAGGGTTTGTTTCTAACAAGGGGTTTGTTGCCAAATGTGGGCTATTAAAAACAGCTCTTCTAGTTTACCTGAGCTGTTTACCCTTCTAATTCTCCTTTGCAATGAGAGTGAGAAGCAGGGCCTTGTTGCTTTTCTATATCTGTAATTTTTTCAGGTGATGGGTGAATATGCAGAGCTGGTAGGTAGATTAATCACTGCTGCTCTTGTTCATGCAGAGTGCATTTATAAGTACTATTGTAAATATGCCACATTCTCACTTTTCCACAGTTAACTTTTGGCATGAGACTTCACTTTGTAGTGGTAGATGCACTACAGGTGTGTTCTAATGGCAATGTTCAAAATGTAGCAGGAGCTTGTTTCTAAACTTGGCACCTGAATGCCTCCTTCCAGGACTGCAGGAATGGCTTGGCAGAGTAAGTTCTTTTCAACATTTATCTCTGCATCTGGCTCTCTCTTGGCATGGGATGGCCCTGTGCAGTGTGAAATGAAGTTACAACTTCAGCATAATGTGGAAATGTAATAAATTAAAGCCTCTAGCCAAATGAAACTTGTAATTGGTATGTCACTTTCAAGTGAGAGAATGGCTCAGGCAGGTTCAGTGTTCTGCCGGAGCTGCAGAACTGCTGTGATTATCCTGGGTGGTTTTTAATACTGCTGAGAAAAAGAAAGTGCACTAATTTTAAGAACTGTGGTTTGCTGCCAATGTGCATCTAAGCGTTTCAACCAGATGAAGACTTCCATGAGAAGTAAGGCAGGGTCAAAAGTTGCTATTGCCAACACAGGCTGAATTTCTTGTAAAGTACTGTGAATTCTTGTGGACATAGACATTAAAATGTCATTAAGACTGGAATTTAATTTCAAGATTGAATTCTTCCTCTCCGTTCCAATGCAGAGCTGGAAACATGAGAGGACAGAGGACAGATTAAAAAAAAAAAAAAATTAATGCTGGTCTTTCCGAATTTTCAATGCTTGTCTTTTTTTCCCTCATTCTTGAGGGCACTCTTCTTATAAACAGTGTACATAAATTTGCATAGTCACATACAAACACACACACAGACATTGGAGTTTGGTGTGCCTGAATAGATTTCACACCTTTTTAGAAACCACCTAGGTGATTTGAAAACTCTCTTGGCAAAAGGGTGCCCTTGAGCTAGCATATTGCATGAGGAAGTTCCTACAATAAATGTGTGGGAGTTGCTGAATATATTTAATCTACATTTGTCTGGCAAATAATAATAAAAGTTTATAGTTATTTGACCTTGAAGGTGGAGTAACACCCAACCAACTCCTGAACCTGCTCTGCTTGTAGCAGTCTGAATGATCACAAATGCAGCTAGTCCTGCTCAGAGCATTGATGATCTTTGGCATCAAGTTTGTTTAATAGCTTTTAAAATTAGTTTATCGGGAAACAACAAAAGAAAGCACTTTATCTGAAGCAGGTACTTTCAATTCATGTCAATATATATATATAATCAATGTTTAAAAAACCAAACCAGGTGCCTTGTGTCTCTGCCAATTGTCAACTTTGAAAGCAGTTCTATGCTTCACTCTCTTGCAAGTGTCTTCATGTATTCAGTGACCAAAGTCAGGTCAGGGAGATAGAAATCACTAAATTTACAGTCCATCCACACCATAAAAAAAAAAAACCAAACCCAAACCAACACCATATTGAACAGATTTATCCATATCCTTGTGGCCTTTCTGATGTCTTGAAAAATTTCTACAGGTCTTTGGTCATGTGGCTGAGGTGTAATTTCCTAGTTTCAGTCTGAGGTTGTGTCTGGGCTGCAGGATTATCTGCATCAAGCTGGTTTATGCAGCAGTACGGGCACGTTGAGCGGCAGTATGGATGGATTCCTTAGCCATTTGGAAAATCTATGATTTTGGGGTTTTGTTTTTTTTTTAATAGTAAGAACAGACTATATACTATGAAAAAACACAACACCCTAAACCAATACATTTCTGTCTTTGCTAATGCCTGCCTATTCTGTAACTGTAAATTATTCAGACCTTCCTTTTTTTCTTTCAGCAAGGATGGGAAGGTGATGTGTAGCCTTGCATCCGTGTGTAGTTTATGCTCAGGAGGGCTCACAGTGTCCATTACTGCTATGGGACATCAGTAAAGAGCAGTTCCCTTCCAAAGTGATCTATCTACTGAAATGAGAGAAGACTATAAGAAAAGAAAAAAAAAAAGGCAGCAGATTTTCAAGTTGCTAGACAGTCATATAACTGTATTTTTTAATGAAAACATTTGATTGATATTGCTATTACTACCTCCAGCTCCACAGGGATAAGCAAGTATTGCCAGGAATGGTGACTGTTTTGTTTCTAAACTGTTACACTGCTCTGAAACACTGAGTTGTTATGGATATTCCCATTGCCCTAAAAAAACAGCTTTGGTAGTATCTTTGACCATTGTGTGTTTATTTGGCTTTTTTTTTCTTAGTGGCATACAGCCCTGTACATTCATTTCATGTACATGTGAACAGACAGGGAGAAAATTCCACTTGGTGCAGAAAAAAGTCGTTTCAATATGCTTTTTCAAAGCAATAAAAAGCACCATCGACAACAATAAATTACCACATTAGTACTTTGCTGAGGAAGTGGCATGGATTGTCACTGTAAAGTAGCCTGAGGTGGATATTTTTGGGTAGAAAGGAGCTATATTCATATACATTTGAGTCGGCAAAGGCAGTGTAATTCATCCACTGCTCTTCCAGATGTTGTCAGAAAAGACTGGTTGTTTTGAACAGCACCTAGTTCTTATCAGATTTTACTGATCCCAAGAGCCTTTCATTAATCTGACAGGTGAGCAACAATAAATAGATTACCTTTGGGTGCAGGAATCCAGCATAC
The DNA here is from genome assembly GCA_033439905.1 of Ceryle rudis. Taxonomy (NCBI): domain Eukaryota; kingdom Metazoa; phylum Chordata; class Aves; order Coraciiformes; family Cerylidae; genus Ceryle; species Ceryle rudis. Next base: position 36,261 of record JAAGNO010027143.1, read on the forward strand.
TCTTCAAGAACAGGTAGAACTCGTTGGTCTTTCCCTGCAGTACATTCTGAACCATAACATTGATACAGAGAATGAATGAAGCTTGAGCACAGTGTTCAGATTGTTATTTCCTCTGTACTTTTGTATATGCAGAAGCTTAGATATGTAATATTAACAGGTAGTTCTGTTCCCTAATGGCATTGTGTGCTTTCTTCTAGAAATACCTACACGCTTTAGGAATAAAATTTCCCATTTTTATATGTGCCTCATCATGGCAGCTAGGCTTCTTAAAGCCTCAAGGATCTTGAAAGGAAGACTCTGGGGTAAAGCTTTCCTATATGACAAGGTCTTTTGTGGTTTCTAAACCACTTACCTCCACTTACTCGTTTATCTTGTAAGCAGAGTCTGTGCGTGAGCTCTGCAGGGTAGAAAACATCTCAGTTTTGTAAGGACAAGACTAACTCCTCTGTTAGCAATTCCTACTGACTATTTTATATATTTTCACAGAACTATACCTGAGGCTGGTCAGTACAGCATAATTGCTGAGGCATGGGACCTTTAGCAGATATTCCTTAAATTTTATATCAACTAAGAAAGAAACACAAGATTTATCTTGTGAACAAACTACCTCCAACTTCATTACTTCTGTTAGAATAGTAGATTCCTGTAGCATTCTGCCTTGGGGGCATAACAAGTGAATTATTTCAGTATGAAGTTCTTCCATACCGTTTTGGGCTGTTCCTTCCTTTTGCTTTCTTCAGCATTTACTAATTGACAGATGCAGTACAAAATTTAACCATCTATTAACTGCTACCCACAGGCCCATGTCTTTTCCCATTCCCCTTACCCAGGTAGTAGATAAGTTTATAAATATGTTCTAAAATATAGGTTCAATCTCCACGGACAGTTCTTTAACCCATTGCTTGTTTATGCACAGGTTCCCAGGTGTGCCAGCAACTCTAACTCACAGCTGTTGAAAAAACCAGTGTGTCTAATTTACCATATTAATTACAAAAGAAGTTTGAAATTTTCAAATTAAGATTTCTACAGTACATTATTATCCTTCTCCCCTTTCCTCCCTGATTTTAATCTCTAAGAAAAAAAAAATAAATTAACAACACACAAAAAAAAAGAAACAGTGAAAAGAATGAAGACCCATAAGCCAAAACGAATCTATACATGTAAGTCCTAGCACTTTAATGATAACCTCTCATATTTTTATTTACTGAACATAGTAATTAACATTAATGTGGTAACAAGCACCACATTATGCAAACATTTGCACTGAGGGTCCAAGATGTGAATGAGTCTGGAAACGATCTAATTGATTATAGCTGGTGAAAAGAGCTAACGAACAGGGTTAGGCTTTCTCTTCATCTGAGACCTTTTTCACAATGACTGTGTTGCTCATTCATCAGCTAGGCAAGACTCAAAGTCCCTTAGAGATTGGACTGCTTCTTGATGTAGAGCTCACATATAAGCTCCTGATTAGTGGTTGATTAAAGGAATTTTCGAAGCTGGCTGGGTCTAACTGGTGGTGACAATTACAGCTGTAATGTGAGAGTTATACTGAAAGAAGAGGACAAAAGGATGTAAGTACAGCAAAGGAAACTGTCAGCACTGTGAAAAGTCAAAGCTCAAGCAAAAGTACAGTAGATTCTGAAAATAAGTATGGGGAAGCTCTTCTGTAGAGATGATTTTAAGACCCACTTCAGGAAAGTCTGTAAGTTAGTGTGTTGTTTTTTTCTCAACATGATTTTCTTCCTTTCAGGTAGGGATTGTATGAGGAGGCAGAACTGTTGGTTTGATTAGAACAACAACACAGAATTATAGAAGCATTCAAAAACTGAAAAACAATCTGCTTTGCTGTGAAGCTAAGTTTTGTGCTAGGGGATATGAAATGGATTTTCTTTATGCTACTAGAAGGTCAAAATATCTTGTTCTAGTGTCATTGGCCAAATCAAGTTAATGCTAATGTTTGATGGAACAAATGTTGCTCTGATCTGCTTCTTGTAGTTATGCAGGGCCACGTGGAGTTTGAATTCCCCCCTAGTCAATGATATTGCCTTCAACTGGAAAATATTTCCTAGTCTTCAGCTAAAGTTATCTCAAAGAATTTCTCTTTCTATCCTCATGAACCTAAACCAGTTTGGTTTTCTTTCTATTTATGCCAAGAAGCTTTTAATGTTCTGTGGAAATATATATCGTACTAAAGGGAGGCAAACACAGAAGCACCAATGAAATAACATCTTCTGTCAGCAACTGTCTTGGTTGCACTGAAGATTTGCGTTGTGCTTGGAATAGGAAATGCATCCCCACTTTGCCTCCTCTTCACCAGGCCAAATAAGCCCATGTCCTTCAATCTTTACTTAAAGCTTATGTGCTCTAGGTTTCTCAGAGCATTTGTAGCTCTCTGCTGGATCCTCTCCAGCTTCTTGGCATGCCTCTTTTTGAACTGGAAGAGTTCAAGTCACAGCACTCCAGTGGAGTATAACTCCCTGCCAGACAGGAGTGACAATTTCCCTTGGTCTGCTGGCCATGCTACTCCTAACACAGCCCATTATGCAATTTCCCCAGTTCACAATATAAGTGCACTGTTGGTTCAAATTTCACTTGGATTCCATTGTAAGATGCAGGTTCTTTTCAGCAGGTCATCCTCTCAGCTGGTCAGTCCCAGCTGGCACTGATGTCTGGGGTTATTCCACTGCAGAGATTTGCACTTCTTGAACATTGAGATCTCTGTTGACCAGTGCTTAAGTCTGTGTGTCAAGATGAGGGTGTCCCTGTTGTAGATACTCACACAGCTTAGTCATGTTTCCACTCCCAAGGAAGGTCAAAGTATTCCTAGGAAACTTGATTTCACAAAACTCATAGCCTTTTCCCTTGAATAATATTAATATCCAAACCTCAAGTTATTTTTACACTTTTTCAGTTATCTGTAATACCCCTGAACAGCAAAACCACTAGTAAATCCACTAGTAAGCCCTGGCCAAATCCTCTATCAGGAACCAGCAGCAGCAGAGTGGCTGTGAGAGCAGCACACCTTTGTTTTGCAGAGACCAGCAAGAACACCTTTTAAGAGAAATTGAATGTTTGTTCTGAACAGTGTCAAGTTGATTTGGTGTACTTGGAAGTGCTGACCACCTGTAGCACGTGGGAGCAGGGATAGATGTTGTACCCACATATGCCTGTCTGTGGGATACCAGTGAAAGAACAGGGTAGCAAAGCTCCTGAGCCCCTAAAACTAGCAGTGTTTAAGGCCAAGCATTAACAAACCACAGGCCAATCAACATTGAGGATTTTAAAAAAGGTCTAAAACACATACTGCTTTATTGCTGGGGAAAAAAATGGATTTGGTTTTGTGTGTGTGTGTGTGTGTTGGGTTTTTTTGGTGGTTTTTTTTTGTTGTTGTTGTTTTCTGGTTAGGGTTTTTTGTACTATCTGAGGTTTTACTGCATCATTGTATCAAACTGCAAGCTCGGCTTTCACAGCAGAACTACCCCTCACACACCCCCAAGAGTCCTTGGCGTAAAAAGTTTTTCCTGGGGACAGGTGTCTCATATAAAGAGCCTTAGAAAATGACTCCAAATAGACTTTATATTATTATATCTCTATAGCAGATGCAGTTACGAGTCAGGTGCAAAGAACTAGGTGTGAGAAAGCTGTTGTATCTCCTTATCTGCAAATTACAAGGGTCAGAGTTATACAGGGAAGAGTTCACAAGTTTGAAAGAGTCATAGCATGAAGAAGAAAGTAGCAAGTGATGCAGTATTGAGGTGGTGTGCTAAACTCAGCCATGGGTGAAAGCCACTGACACTTAAGCGACCTGACATCTGACATCAAGAGAGAATATGAGCATGCAAGCCTTTTAAATACCACTTCACACAGAAATGCTGGAGCTGTGGTACACCCACAAATCACCACCTCAGACGTTATGGTATGGTTTCTGAGAAGTATGCCTGGGGAAATCTGGGACTCCAACAACCAGAATAATATTACTGAAGATATTTCCCATCAAAGCTTTTCAGGGAGTAAACAGGTGTAAGGCATTTGCCATGGCTCTCTTGTCCCTTCAGAAATTATCTTGCATGAGAACAAAGTTTCAGTGAGCTAGGCTCCATCTCCTGACAGATGAAATGTCAGTGAAATAGCAGGTTGGAAAGTAATCCTGAGAGCCCTTGAAACCTCTTGCCACTGACAATGAGCTATCCCTTGTTTTAGGGGTATCCTTTATAAGGCCCATGTTCTTTGTATATAGAGGTACTGCAAAACACCAGTGTGTGAGTCTGGTTGTGTGAGTGTGGGGCATTCCTGCACTGTTATAACCTTAACCCTCCCCACCTAGGGGGAGCTTCTAGACCCATGAACAACCATTGTATTAACACAGCTACCACCGTAACAAAGAAGGACCCAAACAGATGAATATCCCTTTGTTTTGGCAAGAAAATCCTCAAGCCATGCTTGTAACATTATTTGTTTTGGGACCCTCCCTTTTCTCCACCCTGTGATGACTTTTATGTGACTGGGAATGGCTTTTGGGTTTTATTGAGGTAAACAATGTTACCCTGATATGGAGATGGAACTGACTTTGATGTGGGAGCAGAGATGGGAATGCTGTATTATTTTGGGTCTCACCTTGTCAGTGAGATGTCACCTTCAGAGATTGTCTGCTAAGCCAGAGCAAAAATGATTTGTACTTTATAGCACATGTGCAGTATTCAGCAAGCCTGTTGTACAAAGACGCTCCTAAAAAAAAAACAAAACCATTCATTGATTTATCTTGTAAAGGAGTGGAGGAAGAATAATTTTTCTTAGTTTAGGAGGAGAGTTATTGTTATGGCCCAGAAAGAGAAAAAAATGTTGGAAAGATCTTCACAGAAACCCTCCTTTTCCTCCTTGCCTTCCTCTTCTTACCCTGAAAAAGCTAGTGCTAAATGACATGATGTACAAATTAAACTGTCCTCCTCCAATAGAAATACCTCTGCTTAAAGAACAACAGCACAAGTCAGTGTAAAGTATGGGCTATTTGCTGTCCTTTTTGTGAAAACAACAGGTTGTGCTGGGGCTTTGCTTGTGGTTGTGCTGGGGCTTTGCTTGTAGCCAGAGCTAAAGATCCTGGGTACTGCCTGGAGTGAAAGAAAGAAACCTTGCCAGTGATGCTGTTAGCAGTCAGGGGAGTGTCCTCTTGCTCAAACCCCAGTGTCATGAGTGTTTAACAAGAACTGAATGTTTAACAAGAATTTTGTTAAAGCATTTCTCTGGCTTGAGATGTTACACTGATTTTGAATTGGTTTTATCTGCATGTCTACAGAGAAAAAAAAATCTAGCCAAGGCCCTACAAAACCAGGTTACATGACTGGAAACAGTGACAGAGCAAAATATACCTCTGCTGTGGGTGGCTAGTATAGCAATGTGAGAGATCAGGGACCACTGTCCAGGGCTACACCTTATTTACCTTTGTTTACTTTCCTGCCTGGGAATGAGCTAACTGCTGTTTGCTGACTTTAATGGAGAACCTGAAAGCAGACATGCACTTTCCAAGGCTTTTGCCAGCTGCACTTAACACAACTGATCAGTGCTGCTAAATGCATCTTTCCCAAGGAGGGAGTGCCCACAGGATGGGTAGAAAGCAGCTCTTTGCCACTGTGCTGCTCAGAGCCCTCCTGGGCTGCCATGTTGTGCCCATCCCAAACTGGTTCAAACAATCCTTGCCAAAGCATCCATCCCACAGTCCATGTGTCTGCTCTATAAAGCCTCCCTGCTGACATCCCTGCTGCATGGTGTCTTGCACTATACTGGTTCAGTGGGGACTGGAGGGCAGCCAGCCTGATATGCACCATCTGGGTAGCTGATAGCATCGCTTTTGCTGTGGCAGTGGGGATTAGAAAGGCGCCTAGTCACAACCATACGCAGCTGGGAAGAGCCTTGCGTAGCTCAGGGATGGGCCAGGAGTGGTGGCCCTGAGTAAGGCAGCTCTCTGGCCCTATGGGGAAAGTGGGTGTTGAAGTCACACAACAGAACTTGATGTGGACCAGTAAATGTTCCTCCAGAGCTGCTCCAGTGCTATGCTGCTGTGGATCAGGTTGGGAGTGCAGGGCTTTTTTTTTTTGTCTCGCTCTGAGTCAGAACAGTAGAATTTAAAAGCACTTTTCTGTTGAAAAATAATACAAAATAGCAATGGTGGGGCCCAGCTTTTAAATGTACCTATAAACACCTTCTTACATAGGCCACCCTGGGTTCTTATGCCTCTCCTCTCCTCTCCTCTCCTCTCCTCTCCCCCCCCCCTTCCCCCCCCCCCTCCCCCCCCCTCCCCTCCCCCCCCTCCCCCTCTCCCCCCTCCTCTCCTTCTCCCTTCCTCTCGCCCCCCTTCT
>JAAGNO010027144.1:0-22640 GCA_033439905.1 Ceryle rudis
TGCCTTTGTGTCTTTTGTTTAAGACATTTCTCTGTCCAAGAGAAGGAAAAGGAAGGAAAAAGGGAAAGGAAGAGGGACAAAGAAAAAGAAGACAAACCTTTCCTCTTTTTCCTAACCCTATCTCCTGTTACTTATTGATTCATTTCAAACCAAACACTTCTGAGGTTTCTAAAACTGCCCCTGAAGCACAATTAACTTACCTTTAAAATGACTCAACTGCTCCCAGAACTAAGTGCTAGCACTGGGCTTTAAGGGTTTTGATTCACTAGACAGAAATAATGTAGACATCATCCTCTCCAAATGAGAGAACCTGACTGTTGAATAAATCTGCCAATTAAGCGCTCAATACTCTGACCTAACTTTTTTAGTCTTCAGCTACAGAGACTAACATTGCCTTTTAAATAAGACGTAGGGTTGCCCATCCATCTCCCCTCTTTCTGAAAACCCTGCTATAGAAAGCATCTTGAAAAAAGATTTACTACGTAAGAATGCTTCCCCTGTCACTCTTGTAACCTGTGAAGTAAGTAGTCGATGACACCTAACACAGAATTCAACGACTGAGGCATGAACCAGTCACCACTGAACTACTCCAGATGAAGAACTGTGTAAACAGGACTGGGTCTGATCTTTCCCAGATGGTTCTTTAAGAATATTTGCATACCTATGGTCTAAATTGACAGTAGTGATAATAGAAACTGTTTCTGACAACTGAACAAAGGCTCTGACTCTCCTAGAGCCTTAGAAATTACATCATACTGTTGTAGCCCTAGAAGACTATATGGGGGGTGTCCCTGAAATAATCCTACCTTCATAGATCTGGGTTCATACTCTGGATGCATCCTGACCTCACTCTGGGGAAACATATTGCTATACATAAGCTCTTTCTCTTGATGGTTTCATACTTTGGTTTCTGCTGGATGGATCAGAAGGGAGGCACATGGTGGTTCTGCCACCTTCCCTGCCAGAAAGGTAGGCCAACAGAGCATGCTGTAGCCTAATTCCTGGCGCATCTAGAAATAGCTGTTGCCTTGTGCATAAAGAGACAGATCTCAGTCAAACTGCCAAATGTAAACTTTGTGCTGAGTAGAAATGTCACATTCCAAAGTTCTTTTGCAGCTGTTTGACTTTTTGTAGGGATTGGACTATACTAATGACCCAAACCCCCTTGAATGTTACAGTACTCAGAATTCAGATTTTGTAGTTTAGCTCGACCTCATGGCTCTGTGTAGTAGCCAAACACACACTGTGGCCATTTGCTATATTAAAGGTATCAGCGTCAGTTGCACAGTCTACTGGACATGAAAGCTGATTCACCATATGAGGTAGAAACCTTAAAAAAACCAATATCTGGGCCTTTGCCACAGCTTTAAATTACAACCAGGTGGAAAGGTCCTATTCTAACCCGTGCTTCCAGTTTCAATCTGTGAAATACCAATTGTGCATTCTTACTTCAGAGGAGTCTGTGAGTTTATTAACCGTTACGGGTTGTCATCAAACAAATGAGAAGCCTGAAGAGAAACCAGACCTAAAAATACGGCTTGCTGAAAAGCAGAATAGGTAAAGCCCTTTCTTGTGCACTCGGCTGCAAACTAGAAGAATGCATTCATTGTTTAGGTGAAGACACAATTCCCAGCTGTTAAGACAAAATACCAAGGAGTTTCTGTATTCATGTTTCCCTTGTAGCTCCACTTAGAAGTCCTCTGGTTATTTGTGCTACCTTTTACCCAAGACATGTGACCCTTCTTCATGTGCCATCAGCTTCACTGGTTTAGGGAACAAAGCATCTGGCCAGTTCCTCAACACACCATAATTAAAGTGGGTGTTTTTCAGGTAGATTTAAGAGATGGAGGAAAAATCTGAGCCATGCTGCCACTCTTCTTGCCTAGTGCCTTGAGGAATAGCCTGCTGAGATATGCACTTTACCTCCTTCAGTCCAGCAGGACATGTCTTAGCAACAGCCCAGGTTCATACACCACATAAAATCAAAGATACTGATGATACTGAACTATATTCCAATGAGACCCAGCCTCTGCGCTGAGACTAGCAAGGAGGTGATCCCCACACATGCAGCCTTCATTTCCAGATTCACCCCCTAGCCTGTGGCAGGGTAGGGAGGGTCTTGGATGTACTATGTAAAGGGAACAGCAGCTTCCCCATGAGGCATTGTTAATCAACCAGCTGGAGAACTGAAATGATCCCTCTTCAAACCCATATGGGCAGCTTTCCTGGAAAAGCTAGTTTGCTGTCTAATTAAAGGGATGCAAGGTGCCCACATTTTCCATTAAAAAGCACAAAGTAGGGGTAGATAGTCTGCAGGCGTACGTATGGTCAGAAATTAGGCTTCATGTTTCTCTAATCTCGTCAAAATTGAGGTAAGCTCCAGGTTTCCCGGTAGAGTTTCAGAGTAATGCCAAATATAGTAACTTAATTCAGGGAGTAATGAATACCGTGAATTGTGCATTATCATTCAGTGCAAGCTGCTTAGAACACATATACAAGCCAAATCTGGTTTATTCAGTTTTAGCTAATGTCCATTTAAAGTGGCCAGGGAGGAAGTAGCAAATGTGTGTTCAAAAAACAGGAGAACTACTGTGGAAAGTAGCCAGGAAAAAAAAAAAAAGAAAAGAAAAAAAAAATCCAGTAAAGCTTAACTGGCAATACAATCTGCAGACTGAGATGATTTGTTTTGGAAACTAAAAGAGTCTGGATTTTCCAGCGATGCTGTATGTGTGCTTGTGTTCTCACTAGAACTTACTACGGTTTTATTTAAACGCTGCAGGAAGCCAAGACCGCTTGTGTTTTTTAATGAGTGCATTTATGATGTAAGTGGCACAGTTACTGCTGGGTTTTGGTGACCTCAGACAGACAAAGAGGAAGGCTCTGGAGGTTTTGGAAGAGGGTGAGTTAAGCACTTAGCTACTCATTTCTCAGAATTAGGGTTCAGACTTCTTGGAAACGTCACAACTTCAGGGAGTGATGACATCCCATCTAGATTCATAATGATGAGCAAATGTTCATCAGAGAATCATTACATCCACATTCCTGTCACCCACAGAGCTGGTCATTTCACCATACTCAGTCAAGGAGGATTTGACCTTGGTAAAGCTGTGTTTGATGCTCCTGATAACTTTCTTGCTATTCACATGTTTGGAAATATCCTCCAAGAGAATGTGCTCCATGATTTCTCCAGGGACTAAGGTAAGGCCTACTGATCTCATAGCTCCTAACTCCTTTTCCAATTTAAAGGAAAAGCTGTGACTGAAAAAAACCCCAAACATTCTAATTTTGTGTTAGTTGGCTGAAACATAACAAACCTATCTTCTACATTCTGGTCCCAAGTGTTCTTCAAATACAATCCAGATCAGCCTCCACCGGACTTCCAAACATACTGAAGCATGTAAGATCCACAGGGAAGTCATATATTTCATTTACCTCACACTGTTTTTAAGTTAGTGACGTGTACTTCTCCGTTCTATCACTTGAATCAGTCCAGCCTTGTAAAAGCTGAAATACTGGAAAATACTTGAAGAGATATTAATGTCACAAACGTGGCTGCTACTGATGATCTGAAGTGCAGTTTGAAATCTTCTTTATCTATTTATTTTGGCATTTTAGGAATAATGGAGATAAGTGTTGCTAGTAGAGGTATTATTTTGTACTCCAAGCAGTCAGCTCAGGATGAAGCCATTTTCTTTTCTTTTTTCCCCATTATCTTTTTTTATTCATGACATACTGGAAAACTGGAGTTTGAGTTGATACTTTTCAAATTCTGGTCCTGCAATATAATTTTCTTATCATTCATTTAAATTGCCTCACAGAATAATCTATAATAGAATTAGAGTTCTGTCAGAATGCAGATTTGATCTTCTTGAAATAAAAAGAAAAGGAAAAAAAAAAGAAAAATATCTATCAATAAAATCCTGACTGATCAAAAATATAATTTCTGTTCTTTAAAATAATATGTGACAGACATGTTCCCATTGGCTAGATATCAACATTTAAATTACCTGGGAAGAAAAAAAGCAATAAAAATAATAAAATTTACACATGGCACTCTATTTCATAGGGCTGAAAACAAGTCCAGATCAAAAATATGATATGCACTGCAAACATGTATTATTATATACTACATATTTTTATAAACTTCCTAACCTAAAAGTTAGCTTTATAGAAATCCTTTCCCACTTAGACATGTTCTGAAAATCTGAATACTGGAAATACAGACATTCTGCTCATATGATTTTCAAAAGCACTTTAAAAGTACAGTGTGAAACCAAATTTTCATTGTTCATTTATTATGTTTCTGTGTGTTGAAGTAGGTAGTGGTTTAAGACCATGCTACATGTTTGTCATAAAGACATCATCTCAATCCAGAGAAATCTGTAGCAATCTGTCAGTGTTTCCAGATAGAGTAGTCTAAATATTCTCAAAATATTAATGTACATGTATATCTGCAAGTATATGTGTATATACTCTGGTAATGTACTGGCAACTTTAACACCTGATTAATAATCATATACCTTCCTTTCTTCTTGCATGCAAACATAAACTGTGTACAATCTCATCTTCTCCAAAGAGCCCAAAAAAACCCTAACTTGCAAGGGGAAGACCACTGTTGTTAATAATTCTTTTCTGGGCATGCTTTTCCTTTTGATGTAAACACAGTATCTGAGCAGCAAAGCAGTCTCTGTCATTGTCTCTAAAGAACACATTCCAGAGAACATGTCAAAGGCCTAAATAAACAGAAACAAAAAGGACAAGTAATGTATTTCCATGCAGCACAAGAGTCTGACCATCCAGAAGTCCCTGCAGAGACTATCCAGGTTATGAAATCTTTGTCGCTGTAAAGAATATGAGCATCATTTAACACAGCTTGTCCTGGGCTTCAGGGAAACAAAAGGGCTTGAAGTTGATGGATTTCTATAGCAGAGAATTTCTTTCTCTGAAATATTGGCCAAGTAAGGATTGCTTTAGTGGTAACTTCCTTGCTTTCTACTGCCTCACCAGCATACTGGGACCACCACTGGAAGGAAAGACCAGGGCACCATCACACCAGAATCTTTCACTGCCTGTTTAGGAATGTAGCCAGACAGCACACAGCATGAATCTGAATTAGGTTCCTGGTCTGGAAAGCCATGAAATGCTCTTCCATTTCTTCTCTAAAGTCATCCCTGGCCTATGCCTATAGGGAAAGTCCAGAAGCTGCTCCTCTGACAGTCAGGTGGACAAGAAAGTAAGGCTGAAAGAACTTTTTCCTAGAACTGAAGTTGCAATATTATGTTTTCTGGTGATCAAAGAAGAGATGGCAACAGTAGTGACAAATCAAATCATGCAGACAAATCCAAAAGCAATTTTTATTGGGGAGTAAGGGATTATTAGCAGAGATTAATCACAAATAGATGCCAGGCTGCCCCTGATTTGGGCCCAGAAATATATTTTTTTATATATATATGTATGTGATAAACAAATCTTAAGCTGAAAACTGTAATATGATTTCTCAGAACATCCTTTGATGTTAGATACAAGCTGAAAAATAATCTTAACTTGTAAATCCTTGTCACCAAGTTTATCAAAAATGTGCACTGAAATAAGAAGGCTCGGAGTTAAAAATAAGAATCATAAAAGTAAAACAAGCAAATAAAGGGAGACTATTTCTCCACGCCTCTCTGCCCTCGATCTTCAATTATCCACATAAGTTGTCCACACATCAGTGCCAGTTTCACAATCTATCAGTGGGGAGGTATCAAACAGAGTTTGAGCAGAGGAAAAAATTGGGGTTTTACTGCTTTCTCATACTCAGTAAATAACCAACAAGAAGAGAAGATCAAGACAATCGATGCTAAAAGAAAAAAAGTAACAGCAGGCTGTTAACAGTAGGCTGTGTTGTCTATTTGCTCTCCTGCAGCCTTATCTTTCCCAAACCTCTGCACCTTCAAACTGGTGTTACACCCTGAGAAGCATGAGTGGGTTCACTAGACATATTACCCTAAAGCAGGCCTCTTAGGGGGTTCTTTGTGTGTGTGTGTGTGTGACCTTCACTAGACTTGCAGATAGGGTGCTGTTTTCTAAGCCTGCAGGCATACTAAACCTGTACCTTCCATTTGGTGATGGGAGTAATGTGACAAGCAGGTTCTCACAGACCATTCTCACACCATAGCAATTTAGAGAGGCACCCATGAATGCACGGCATGTGCTAACAAATGCAAGTAAGTCCATTTCTTGTGATTGGCGTTCTCCAAGCTACAGACTGAACATGATGCTGGGTGTTGCCAGCACAGAATTTCTTATAATAATAATAATCCATGAATCAACCTTTTCAAGCTGATGGAAAGAACCTGTGTAAAGACAAAACCTCACATCCCAGTAATGTAAAATCCTAACGTGTTTTAGCAATGATCTTGACTATGACATGCCACCGAAAGAAGGGTAACTTATTTGCTGTAACATTTCTTTACTCCCTTAGGGATGCTGGAAGACTACAGTACCTATGTGTCCACATCTTCCTCGGGAAGGAGGTTTTCACACTGCATACTGTAACTGATTTGTAACATACATGTGAGCCCAAACATGGGAAATCATTAATTACATGAATTAGCCAGTCTGTCAGAGAATATTTATAAAATATATTAAAAAAAGAAAATCCAGAGATAATTTAGGGTTTGCAAATCTTGTTTAAAGTCTGTAGGAAAACAAACAAGCATGAATGTAGCTAATAATAAGCATTTACATATTTATGGCCACTGTGCTAAGAAGTACTGCCTCTTGGCACCAAAGGAAGCTGAAAATACCTCTTTTGTTAATAATTGTGTTTGTCTGTATGTTTTAAGATGTAGATTCAGAATATGAAGCAGAACTTCACATTTCTTTGGAAAAAACAAACAAACAAACAAAACCAAAAACCCAAGGATAGCCAGTCTTTGCTACTGGCAGGGTAGAACATACACTTCACGGTCCGTACTGTATGAGGTGCGAGCACCATCACGCTGATTGGTCAAAACTGGCTAGTGGTGTGGGGATATTGAAGTCTGAGTGGCCCAAATGGCCCCCCTTTTTAATCTGCCCTTCAAAACTCTGTCCTCTCATTGTTCAACAATCAGAAAAATAAGGGTCCCAAATCACCAGCGATGTTTTTAATTTTTTTTTCTCAGAAGCATAACGAAGAAAATTTAAATGTTAGCATGGCTAAGTGTTATACCATTCAAGAAAGGGAAGTATTTAGTCACTGAAGACCTGCCCACCTTTATTTTGATATTGGGCTACCAAATTTATTTTTTTTATACTCCATTGACTTGTCTGCAGATGACCTACTTTCCCTTGCCCTTCAGATAATTAAAAGGTCCCACATATTAACTGCTACCTCTGACTTGACTTGTCCATTTCCCTTTTTATTTAACAAATTACCATTTTGTTGATAGTGTTTGATGTGCAGCCAGCAAGCTGAAACAGCTCCAATGTTGCGGATATATTCCATTATCAACTTCTTGCATGCCAGTGGTTTTCATCCACTGTCCTTCCTAGATTACATACAGTCAATGCTGGCTATAAAGGAATCCAGGGGAGGATTACATACTCCAAGAAGTACTATAATTGTCATCATAAACCTTTCTGAATGCATCGTGCATTTTTATCGCTATCCACTTCCAAGTTATTTCTGTACCACAGGAAATTTTCAATATAACTGGCTTCCTTACAGTTGTTATATGCTGGCTGTTCTTTTAATTATGAGTCAGAGGTGGGAAGGCAGGAGGTTAAAATACTTTTGGTTGAAATTAAGATTCTTTAACTGCAGCATTTAAACTAATAAATAAATAGATCAATTCATTTAAACACAGTTGCAATAAAAATGAGCCTCAGAAGCAGTCGTAACTAGAAGTTGGCAAGTAGTTTATGTTAACAACGTACAATTAGCTGCTGGGATTTAACAACAGGTTTTTGCAGGAAATAATAATATTTCCTGCAATTTTTGTTGTCTTTCTGATTAATGCTATTAACTCTTTTGCTTTCATGTCCCCATTTCTCCAGATTCTCCTATCTTTCCACATGGGAAAAAAAAAATTAAAAAATGTAGGTCCTAAAATTACCACTTCAGGGCCTGAATGTGAAATTGCCCCAGGCTTTGAGTAATAAATAGAACATGACTCTGCTGTTCTGTGTCAGACAGAGGACCCTGAGAAAATCTGATGTCATAATTCAGTTTCTGGCTTCCCACAAGCTCTGTGCTCATGTTCAGAGCACACATGCCTACAGCCTGGTGCTGCTTCAATCCATTCAGGTACCAAGTCAGCTATTTTGGCTCTTTCCAAGATGCAGCTTTGATAGGGCTGGCGATGAAGAGTGATGAAACTCTGCAAGAAAGTTGAAGCTGCCACATTGCCTGTGATAGGGGTGAAGCTCACATAAAAGGAGTAAAAGAAACTCTTCCCCTCTCACTTTCTTACACAGACATCAAAAAGATGCAATTCATCCATTAGTAGCTTGTGTTCTTATTATGGGAAGTTTGGCTGGGAATTTAAGGAGGACCAGTAAGTAATCAGCAATGATCTACGGAGAACCTGGTTTAGGCAGCTTTAACAGTCATGTCAGCAATTAATATTTAATCTCATCTCTGCATGTATTTATTCTAGCCATATTTTTTTCACACACTCGTAAGACTAGAAATTGTATATACTGATAAAAACATACATTTAAAATTACCAGGGGGAAAAAAAAAAAAAAAAAAAAAGCTGTATGTTTGGTCTTCTGAAAATCAGCTTTATTACCTGGCAAGCCTCCTCAGTAGGCAGCAGCTTTCAGTTTCAACTAAATGCTTCACCTAATCAATTCCAATATTTCCTTTTTGCTTTATATATCATGAAACAACAGTGATCATTGATTAAACATTAGAGCAATGTGTCGTAGCTCCTGGTGACCTGAACAGATAAAGGAGCCTATTTCTGCTTTCTTCTTGGAAGTCACTGAACTGCTTCAGGAAGACCTTTGTAGCCATCTGGAAGCAACAGCCTAAGCAGTGTCAAATGGCCTTACAAAATACTGAAGCTATCTGCTGCATCCCATTTCTGTCCTTGCAGTCTGTTTGGACATCAACAAAAGAGGAAAAAACTGATCCAGAAATCCTCAGAAGACCAAGCTACGGTAGATATGCTACAACTTGTGTTTATAAAGAAAACAAATGATACTGCTTTCTTGCCAAGAGGGAAACTGAACTTAAAGAGTCAAGAGCTCTGGGCGAAATCTTACTTCTTACAATCTATTCCACAGAAAACAGAAGTCCTGATACCAAACCCAACCAACAATGTCTACAAGGGGCTTACACTGAGAGACTGCCTTGGGCTGCAGCAATGGCATGCAGCCACTCCCAGCCCTGCCAAGGAGCTGTAGTACCCAAGGTCTATAAAATCACCTGTTAGGGCTGTGGATCCTGGAGTAGGATTAAAACAACCACAGCACAAAGATGTCAGCATGCTGAGAAACAGGCACACTCCTCCATGTGGTGCCTAGCACAGACCCTCCGCAGGTAACATCTATAAGAGGGCAGTCACAGATTTCCAGAACTGTGTAAATTCTGCGCCCCTGAGCAACCTCACCACCACATGCTGCCTATTCCCTGCTTATCAGGTGTTTGAACATTCCATACATGGGAAGTGAAGATGATAAAGTTAGGCAAGTCTTTTACCATACATTCAGGGACCGCTGCTCTGGTGTCGCTGCCCTGTTCAGAGGACAGACACAGGAAGAGGATTCCACTGCTGCCAAAGTAGAAAGCAAGTCTATTTTGGTACTGACAACACAGTTGAGGACTTTTCCTCTACCCTGTTGCAAGTCAGTTGAGCTCTCTATGACCACACAGAGTAGCTGAACTTTATTCTGCGCAGCACCTTTTAACTCCAGAAGAATATTGCCTGTAAAAAAGCTCCGTATGAATGTCCTGATTTTACTGGGACAGAATCATAAGCCTGCCATGTTCTGCAGGCCATTAGCAATTTGGCATCAGCCAGGGCAACTGACTTGAGCTGGCTCACAGGTGTATCCCAGACCATAAACATCACGCTCAGTATAAAAGGGGAAGTTTGCTGAGAACTGGAGACTTGCTGCCCAGGCTCTTCCTAAGGTGTTTTGTGATTCTATTCATCTTCCTGTTCCTGAGAACTGGTTTCTCATTTACTGTGACTACTGTACCTTTGCTGGGCTGAACATGACTTTGTTTATCCTGGTATTGCTATTAGTTTTGCTGTTTTGTTAGCTCCATTTTCATTTCAACCCATGAGTTCCCTCTCCTCTTCCTAATCCCCCTTCTTGGCTCAGTCATCTAGTGATAGAGCAACCACTGTAGTTCAGCCTTGGATATGGGATAAATGTAGACAATGGACTGATCAAGAGACTCTGCAGTTGCTCTATGCCATATACTTGTTTGCAGATACACTGCATCAACACAGAGACATTGATACAAATCACAAACTCGGTAATGATTGAAGAGAATAAATGTTAAGGAATTCTGTTCATCTCCGTTAGCAAAATTTGCTCTGAAATCCTTCCAAGTTAACACTCTGCAGGATATTTATTTAAACGGGAGGGGAAGGGAAAACAACAGACCTAAGTGAAAATCCATCAAAAAGCATCATTCCTCTGTCAGGTGCAACAGAAAGGAAGATAAGACAGATAATAACACTGCTGGAGTAGAATGCTGTTTGGGTTGATGGATGAGAAGAGCTGACAGCTCACAGAGACTATGGGGGCAAGCTGCTGGGCATGGTGTCATACAAAATAAATCTACACATCCTTGTTTCACCCAAACACTATTTGACTGCAAGTGATACAGACCATCACTGCATCTTGTGCTGATGTTTCTGACTTCAAATATGTAGTAATAGCACATTAGAAAAGCATTTACGAAGTACTGATCTACGTATGCAGAGAGCTGAGGTACTCTGTCTGAGAAACTCTGGTTGCTATTTGTCCCACTGTAACTTTTACACCACTGAGAACCCACCTGTCAACAGAGGTGGTATTCAGTGAGCTGGTAGGATGTAACACTTGATATTCTGTTCATTGAATATATTAAGTTCACCGGGAAATAATGTTAATGTATTAAGGAACGTGGAGGCAGTTGTAATGAACAGTCCATGCGTTGGGACCACTGAGGAATCTGGTGAGACAAAAGAGAAAATTTGTGGTGCTGCAAGGTGGACGTACAAACAAAGCGTTGCACTGCACTTTTTTTTTTATATCACGGCAAAGGCAACTTTTTCTAGTACCTTTGGGATTCTTTTTTTTTTTTTTTTTTTAATCAGGCCAGTAGCTGGATAAAATGAACAAGCAAATTTTAGACTTTCTCCTTAGATTAGCATGACTGTGACAACATCAAATGTCATAGTTGTCAGAGGGCACTTTTCACCTGTTTATCAGAAAACACTTAACAAAGGTAGAAAAAAAAAATATTAGTACATCACACAGAGAGTATCTGAGGAACAGAGAGGCATGGTGATTTGTCAAAGGTAATTCAACAAGGCAAGAGTGGAAAATGAGAGTGGCAATCCCAGCATTATATCCACTGAACCATCCCAGACTGTGTGGTTTTCTTCACCCTTTTAACCTTTCCCTAAAATTTCAGAATTGCCAGTGAAGTCATATTTGTGGCACGAATGTTGCATGACCTTTCCTTAGAGAGCAAGAACATGTCTACTGAAGTAAAACACACAGGAGACCTTAAGTTCTCAAAAGAATAACTGTACTTCCATTGCCAGGGTTTCCTAAGGCAATTTGGTCTCAACCAGAGTGGAGAGAGCCACACTGAACAGATTGTTATGAAGGCTTTTGTACCCAGAATCCACTTTCAAGGAGGATTTGAAATAGGTGATGGATCTTGGCTGATCACTTCTTGACTACGGAATGATGGGAAGGTGGGGAATGATGCTGCTAAACTCTCTTACTTCTTTGGCTCATTCTGCCTGTTGCTTATTATCTACTGACCCACAGAGCACCACACACAGCATAAACTGGGCAAGTGAGAAAACACAGGTAACTTCTTTTGCTCATCTCACATTTACAAGCAAAGTGGTCTTCTTTTGGGAAGGAATGTCTTAATTAAGTTACTACAAACTTTAGATTATATAGTGGTTTTACATATTTCCTACTGCATAACCTCAGATTGGAATAAAGCTTGCTTTTGAGTACTCTGAATGTAATAAAATTTTCTTTAAGAGTGACGGAATTTGAAAGAAAAGTTTACTGAGCCTTTCTGTAGCTGTCAGACTTGGGGAAAAAGAAAGAAGCCCAAGGGAAATCTGAATGAATGCCAGTATTTTTATACTGCTATCATTAATATATATATATATTTCTTTCAACACTTTAATTTCCCTCCTCATATAAAACTCCATAGACTTTTCTGTTCATCATCAGTGATGTCTTAAATTATGCATTGATATTAAAATTTCTAGCAAATGTTCATAATCACTGTCTGTTCTGCAGGATAAGACAACTGCAGATAGTTTAAAATGTCCCAGGTATGGCTCTTATAGCCAGGGCAGGATCAGGATAAGGAAGAGGCAGAAGTAGCTTTATCCCTTCTAGTGCTCCACGATTCTGAGGTACTGTGAGCTATCTCCAGGCAATGGCAAGCCATACCCAGCTGGTCAGGGCCTGAGCAGCTGTCCCTACAATCACACAAAGGGATGGCCACAGTGATGCCATTGCCAAATTCCCATATGGGCTTTTGATGTATTTATTATGCACTTCCAAAAACCGCGTATTCCAGAGATTGGTACAGAAAGGTACAACCTTCAACAGTACAGGCTGTAATTAGGAATCCAACTTCCACAAGCTTTAGGTCACTTTAAAACCCCACTTCCAAGTTACCAGGAAACCCAGGAGCTCTGGATTTCAAGCAAGGCAGATGTTCTTCTTAAGGTTAATTTGCTCCCCTAGCCTCCAGTGGCACCTAGTGGAAAAGAAGTAACTTGAAAGAAGGAACAGTTCAGAATGAAAAATACAACTACGCAATTTTTTCCCAGCTCCATTAAATGATCATCCTCCAGCCTCCCTGAAGGAATAAGGATGTGGAGTAGCTATATGGAAAAAAAACCCAAGCTGCTGGTGTCAAGCAGAACTAGCATATACAGGCAACAGGAGCCTGTTCTCCTGAGAAAGGGATGCCATTCAAAATCACTTCGAAAGTTATCACGTGGAATAAGAGCTAAAAGGAAAACAATGAAAAAGCCAGAAATTCTGAAAAAACAGGCCAGGTACAAAAGTGACAGGGAGGGGTGGATCTGACCTGAGGAACAACTGGGATCACATAACACTTATTGCACGTGCATACAAGGCTTATTAATTTGGATCAGTTTATACCCTGTTCTAGGAGAACACATGCCTAGCTCCCTGGCAGCTTTGTGACACATTTCTATATTATTGGAGGGTCTATTTCCAAACATTCCTTGTTGCTTCAGCTACTCTTCAGGCATGGGACTTTGTACTTAAGTTTCCCTGCTCCTCCTCTCTACCTACCCCAACACAGCCAGCTTCTGGAGTTCCAGATGACCTTATGAATTTGGCGTTGTCCATTTATAGTCTATTTGTTCGGGTCTTCTGCAATTATCTGACTTGGAAAAAAGTCCACAGCCTCTTTCTAGAACTTCTTGGGCTTGTAGCTTGAATGTCGTATCCACCAGACTAACAAATCTACCCTGTAAAGCTCATCCAAAAATTGTCCACACTGTCAGTGCTATGCTACGTGCCTAACTGTGCTACCATCTGTGTCTATATTGAGTCACCTTTTCCTTTTTTCCTTGAAAGGAATGTGACACTTCATTGATGGCAAAGGGAATTAGGCAGCCAGCTTCCAGCAGACTTCTAAATATTAGTGTAGTTCTGCTGCTTCTTTTGCTGGTGGGCAAATCCCTGTATAGCCTCACTGGGGTGTTTGAGGAGTACTCACACGTGTTAACACAAAGTTTTTTAATGAGAGCTCATCTCTCTCCAGAGCCAGAACAGCTCTTTCTGTGTATCATGCTTTCACTGTCTTTCTGTGAAACACTTGCTACGGTATTTCTATACTCCACCCTCCCCATCTTTGTACTTATGCCTTAATTCTCCTTGATACTATCATCTCTGAACTGCTGAAAAATGTCAAGCAAAACAGTTCATGAGTGGATTCTTTCTCCTTTCCTACTTCAGCGGCGCACACACTGGATTTTTCTTTTGAAAGAAAAAACACACTGCTCATTTCTGCGTTCGTATCTTTGACAGAGTTTTCAAGCAAGCAACTCAATGAATGCTAAAATACTGGACAGGCATCAAAAAGCTCCATTTCTGTCTGTCCTGGTTTAAATCTTTTCTTATGTATTTGTTTTGATTAATTTCCAAATTCCAAGTGTAATGGCTTGAGCATGTGGTTAACTTTGCTGGGTAAGTGGTTTGTTTGCTTGTTCTACACATCCTGTTCTTTCATCTGGTTTGGAATGTATTCACCCAATGGTACTGAGGCCAAAGGACAAAAAAAATCCAGACAGGCAATTTATCAATAGTTGCAGCTCCATCCTATGGAGCTACTGCATTCCCAGCAGTGTAGGTTAACCCTGTCTGAGTACAGCTCTTCCTTATGATGCCAAATACAACATTGCTAGAGTCTGCTTTTAGCATTAACTCATATTAACTGCTTCAGTTGTAACCCACAGTATAATAAAGGAGACATTAAGAGCCCCTTAACTGCTGGAAAATTGCACTACCACAAAACTAATGGAAATAGCAAATATTGCCCACTGTTTGTTAGATGAGTTCAAACATTGGCTTGTTGGGGTAGGCTAAATGTTAGTGTTTAACAGTAGGTTCTTATCCTAATATTTAAGCCTTAAATGTGAGCCTTCACATATATTTTTGAGTAAGAATTCAGAAGCTGACATTCTGGTTTGAGAATTCAACCTGCAAAGAGCATCAGTGATGACAAGCTAGACAAAACATAACTAATAGGACAGAATACAGTTAACAGAAATTGATGAATAAGATCAATTTCTGTCTTGTGATCTTGAAGGTGGGAAAGGATATTGCTGTACTGTGTTTACAAATGTTCAGGTGTCAGAAATAAGCATTAAGACTTGCTTTGACATGTAATTTGGTACTTATCTGTGTTACGTACCTCTAAGTTCTTAACACTCAAGTAGTCTATGTGATATAGGAACTTTTCTGTTTAATTGTTCATCTATACACATCTAGGTGATCTAATAATTGTCAATTGTTCTAAGTAATGGATGTTTTGTTCCATTATGAGACCATCACAGAAAGAAGGGAGTCTCAGCTTTTCTCGTTGCTATAACTCCCATTCTCTAGCTGTGAGGTTCAGCACAATATTCATGCAGTTCTTCAGGGAACTGATCCTTGGTGAAGGGGTGAAAGGAGTGGGACTGTTTATTGGGTTTTGGGTTGGGTTTTTTTGTTCACTTGTTTTTTAAGGTGGATTAATTATTAAACTGGATTAATTATTGAACAAACTCACTGCAGCTACATGAATGTTTCTCCTGACATAAGAAAGGGGTCAGCAAATTAGTGGGAGCAGTCTGAGAAGAAGGCAAGAACTTCAGGACCAGAGAGTTACAAACCTATTGTACTGCTTCACTTAAAATGACATGTGGAGAAGGTCTGTAAAAAAGCCTTTATGTGAAGTTTTCTGGTCCTTGTTTTATATTGGGCCAACATAAAAGAAGTGGTTTATCTGCTAGCCTAAGCAGATGGATCTCAGGGAGCCCTGCAGCACCCAGCCCACTCTACCAGCCCTGGTGCCTCTGTGCAGCTCTCCAATTTATACATAGGTACGCTTATATATTTGTATACGTCACATTTATATATACACACAAATATATAAAGATACATAAATATAAGGGAACAAGGACAATAAGGGAAACCCCAAAAGGTTGCCAAAACAGACAGCACAAACTGGAATACCTTAGAATATCTCCTTGGTGCTATTCAAAACCCACCTGGATGTGGTCCTGGGAACATGGTTCTAGATGGCCCTGTTTGAGCAGAGGGTTGGGTAAGATGTTCTGCAGAGGTTCCTTCCAACCTCAGACATTCTATGACTCTACAAAGTAATCAACCTCTCCTTTACCATCCCAATTAAAGAAGGTTGCTTTATGAGTGATAAGAACACATGATTTGTCATCATGTTTAAGTACAGAGGACCAAATTTTGGACCTGCCAAAGTCCGAACAAGTATCATTAACTTTATTTTGTACTGAGGTGGACTGTGACTGACACCTTTACTATACTCCAATGCACGTAATGACTTGTTCTCTATATTGGATTGTAAATGAAAAAATCTACATTTCCCGAGACCTCAGATTTCCTAATAAATGATCCCTCTTATGCAGTGCTTTGAAATGCATCATATTTTATGTGAAAATTAAACAGCATTTTATGTTTTTATACTGAGTGATTTCATTCCTCCAGTACACTCACCATTTTCCCTAACACCAGTATACTCTGCATTTACCTTATCTCTTCCTTTCTGTTTCCTTCTGTTAAGTGCTAACAATATAATGAAAGCTGCAAACAGATAGGTTTCATATCTGTTGATCTGCTCACCTTTAATTTTAAAATAAGATACCATAATTTCTTTCCCCCCTCTTAGGCTGTGTATTACCCTCTAAAAACTATATTGCTTGTTGACATTATTTTACAAAACATTTTTATACTCTGATAATATTGCTCGGGGAATACACAGTACATAAAAGTACTTGGCAGGGGGAAAGGATATGTCTGTTTGCAGTTCCATAGTCTTGTTTCTGGGATAGCAGAAGCATTTCATTACTTATTTTGTAATAACTAAGATCTTTATCATTCTCTCACAGTCCTGGAGAATCATCAAAGTCACACTTGAACCAACTAGTCTAAATTTAATTTCAGAATCACTACTACCACAATTTCTAACCTTAACTCCGACAAGAGATATTTCTTTCTACTCATTGCCACTAAGAAACAATGTTAAGGAAGACAATATGGGGTCTTCAGAGCTCAGCTCTGCACACAAGCAGTCTAGGAGCTTTTGTTTTGTGAAATGTGAAACGGTCCCAGCCTAAAGCCTCCCATGAAGGGATGACCCCAGCACTGCTTATAGAATGGGGAAGAGACATTGTCTCCAGCCCTTGTACAACACAAATTGTTGAAGAAGCACTTAAATCCATGGAGGGACTATTCAGCTTTACTAGCTCCATCTGATTATAATTTAAATGTGCCTGGTTTAATATGCATCTCTTGGGGAATTTTCATGATGTGAGTAGCTGTAGAAGCCAGCGCAGCAATAACAGAGGTGAGAGTAAAAAAGCATTCTAACAGCAGCAAGGTAGAAATCTGGCTAGGTGTCTGCCTACACTCAGCTCAGACTTAGTTACTAGCTTCCTCTCATAACTTTTTTTAAAAAAAATCCATAGAGGATAAAAACAGTTGGCAAAATAGAGCTATTTGTCAGATGAAGATCCCACCTATCGATACAATGTACATCTCTCCAGAACTTATAAGCCTAATTACCCCAAACAGCTGCAGAATAGTCAACTGCTATTTTTAGACTTTGTCAACAGCCACAGGAAAAATAGCAATGTACAGCTGGAACACTGCGTATGTATCACAAACTAGAAAAGCTTGTTTTCAAAGAACATTTGCAGGCACATTTTACAGATTTTCTTTTCATTATCTGCAGTAGCCCCCTTGTTCTTTTCTACCTGCTGAAGAACTGGTTGTTCTCCAGGAATCTGATCCTAGCAGGGACTGGTACTCCTCAAGTAGTACAAGTAGCTATCAGAGGTGGTTCACTGCCTCTGGAGCCACCGACAGCCACGGATGCTAACTATCTTCCAGGGACTCAGCACTTCACAGGATGTGCCCTGAGCTGAGGATTAGTAAATCAATGCTGAGCCTTAATATCTTTCCTTATTAACAACATAGGGAGTAAAATGAAATGTAAAGCACCACCCTGCAGTGAACATAGCACGTCTGTATTCATTGACTATCTGAAGATGAGGGGCAACTTTGAAATGGTCAAAAAAAACCCTTAATAATAGCCCCCAGCAGAATCACAGTACTTCTGTACTAAAGTTAGCACCTTATTACTACACAATAATCATTAAAAGTGAAAAAAGAACCAGTATTACTTATTTCCCAAGAATGACAGCAGACAGGTCTTCCCTGTCAGTATCACAGCAGGTGGGAACATGCTGGGAGTATTGGCACTGTCGATTCCCTCTACCTTGTCTGTTCCTCCAGAACCCTCTCTTCCCCCACATCTTGTCCACACTGAGTGAACGAGACACATTTTTACTTGTGGCAGGTGACAAATGTTAATCAGTTTTCAGTACTGTGTGCTCTGGGCAGACCCAAGTGTTTGCCAAGTCCAACCAAGAGTCCAAATCACCATGGAAGTGCACAGGGATGAGACAGTTCCAAGGGCAAGATAGGAAGTCAGTTTGCAAGCTGGGGCTTGCTCAGCTGGAGACCAGCACTGTCCCCACCACAGCCCAGGCAGGTGCTAAAGGAGCAGAGCTGAGCTGAACTTATATTGAGTCTCTGGGCCCACAAAGAGGGTATGGAAAAAGACCCCAGGTAAGGCTGGTTAGGGCCTTTAAGGCTCGTTGTGCCCTCGGGGCTCTGATAGCCTATTAACAAATTATTTCTGTCACTCTTAGAGAAATTCTGTAATAGCACCCAGCTATATTGTTGCCATCTAATCATGAAAAAAGTGCTAATTGTCAGCTGATAATGAACGGGTAACACAAATGTATTGAAGCAAATCTATGAAGTGGCTTGGCAGACAGCCTCTAACTGTGGTGAAAAATGTAAATTCAATACTCACATCAAGGAGCCCAGTCATGCACATGGCAGAGTAAATGAGAGTTAGGCAGTTATTGACCATTCACATATTTAATGTCATGGGAAATGCCAGGATGGAGAGAAAGGATGACTGGAGGACTATGTGCATACACCTGGTGTTAACCTGTGCCTGGCCTGAATCCAAACTCACAAGCAGGTTTGGCCAGCTATTTAGGATCGAATTTACAAAAGCACTTCATCATCTAAGCAAGCATGAATAAAATTTGCAGTGAGGCTTAAATAGCTCCTTAAAAGCTAGGATTATATATTTGTGAGGCTTCACAAACTGAGGTAGGTTTAAGAACCCACATGCATCTTTTCTGGAGTCAGGGTCACGGAGGCTGTAACACAGAGATTATGATGTTTATCCTCTTCCTCATACATGCTTCTCACTGCCTGCTTTACATCATCAGGGCACAGACCATCACTCACTGTATGTGTGTATATATATGCATACACAGAAATATGTATCTAGAAGGAGAGAAAGGGTGCAAAGCCAGTGCTGTGTTCTGGCTGCTATGGCAATAAAAACTGTAATAGTACTGTTGCTTTGATACTTATTTATGTGTGTATATAAAAATAATTAAAAAAAAGCATATTGCCATTTAATTTTACAGTGCCTTAAATCTTAGTTATACATATCTGTGGAAAAGGAAGGCAAACCCTTCCATAAAGTGATAAAGAGTTTGGAGCATGGTACAGAAGGCAGATTCCTCCTTCTACAATACAAATTAGGCAACATTTGTTCTCTTGCAAACTGGAAAGCTTAGAAGTGATTTTTTTTTTATTATTTTTTTTTTATTTTTTACTTGAGCAGGAAAGGGATCTGAGCCTACCATGAGATCACAGGCATGTTTAACCTGATCTGTAAACCATCCCCAGCAGGTGACCAGCCATGACCCAACCTGTTATAATTTAACAAGGATAAAATGAAACTTGTAGTCTTCAGCAAGGGACATCCTCAAGCTTTGTAGATGCCTATATTGCAACATAACAACACTTTGCTATAGAAACTTACAACAGAGTCATCTGCAGAGAGAAAAGTATCATGTTAGGCTAATATTTTTGCAGATTGTAGCAACTGTATGTAATAATTGTCACTTTTAAGCAAAATTCCTCTTACAATATTTTTCGCTTTCTATTTTTAGTGCAAGTGTCTACTCCTTAGAAACAACCCTCTGCAGTTGAACACAAGAGCTCTGGGACTCTAATCAGAGAGTGTACCACAGATAATAATGTCATAGCATTTGGCAAGTTTCACTTCCTTGTCCTGGAAAAGCAGAGGCTGAGGTGCACCTCAGTGCCTGGGAATAGTCTTGTACTGAAGACCAGTGAGGGGCACTAGAAATCTATACATAATTGAATCAATATTCTTCTCAAAGGAATGAAAATGCAGTTATCTTAGGAGTCAGTAAAGTTATCTGGAGGACTGTTAAACGCAAACCACAGCACACTGTTGCATTAGCAAGTAAAGCACCCAAGGCAGAGACCCTGCAAAGATGGTGGTTTACATCTGCGTTTCAATCTACTCTGCACTGTACTTAATGAAAAATAGAGGTCCTTTTATGAAAAAGTTGAGCACAGCTCTTACCACATGATGGGGAGTGAACACAAAAGGGGGATTTTATAGCAGAGCTCCTGCCTGTGAATCATGAAAGCCCAAGAGGATTAGCATTTCAGACCGCAAAATGTGCATAGCAGTAGGTCTCAGCCTTGGATGGGGAAGTCCAGCAATTAATCTTGCTCTGTTTTCTCAACAATACATGTAAGCAAGCACAGCAGCAAACAAAACAAAACAAAATCAGTGGATTGATTCTAATTCTACTGGTGTAGAGAGGTGCTTAATAAGAACGTAGACATGGAGTAAAATAAATGCACTGCACTATAGTACTTCTTTATCATAAATCTAAATGCCAACTAAATGGTATTGTTCTGAATCAAAACAAAGTATATTTATCTAAAATACACCATGGCAGACAGCTCCATGTATATTTGTGGTTGAGAAGTGTATTTCCAGCCCCCAATTTAAATAGAAGCTGAACCATTTCATCTATTTTTTATACTGCCATCAGCCTGGGTTTCTAGAGGTATTTCCAGTGAACATTAGTTTTCGGATGCAGACATATGTATGATTTATTTATATGGGGCTGAATTAGAAAATTTTTACGCAAAAAGTAGAAAACAAGCCATGTTCTCTACAGAAATTTTGTTTTCAGAATAATTACAAGGTTTCAAGAGTCAGTTCATTTAAACGGCTAATCTGTATTAGATAAATTTGGCTTTGTATAATAGTGAAAGAATCATCTGGTTGGAAGTAAAAGTACTCTTCATGGTAAAGAGCTATCAAACCATCATTTCCATTTTCTAAAAAGGCATTTAACTATTTATTACACTTATAACCACACAACACACCACATCTGGATCTTAGGAGATCTCACTGTACAGCCCAGAAAATCAGAGTGCAGGCAAATTTTGTAGAAGACTGCATAATAAAAAAAAAAAAAAAAGCATAGAGACGTACCTACTTCTAAGAGTAGGACAGTCAGTCCAGTCTCAGACACGGGGCACAAACTGGTTGCAAGATGGGTTGGAAAATAATTTTTCTTTCCCTACCCTAAAAGGCTTCGTATGGTGCTCACCGTAGAAAGTGAGGGGCAGTGCTTTCTTTTGAGGAACAAGACACTGCCCACTGTTGCACGAGCAGGCATTTGTGTCCTGTTTAGGATTTGTTTTCTATGTCTCATGCAGATATGCTTGGGGATGTACATGTGACAAGAGTTAACAAGTCCTCTCCTTGAGTAGCTCCAGGGTGGATAATCTCCAAATGTACAATGTTGTTTAGAGAATATAACAAGATGCTCCACTGATAATATCTCCCCTAGAAACACAGAACAGGGAACACATAGAGCCAGCTTTGCTGGATGAAAATCCACCCGCTGGCCAGCGCATATTGTGGGCTGAAGAGTAAGGCACAGTTGCTTTGCTGAACGAATAGCTTGCTGCTGCCTGAGCAAACTGCACCAGGATGTGTTGTACCTCGCTCCCTGAACAGCACAGCCCTCAACCACTCATTTACCACACTTATTCATGTGGGCTTTTTTTCCTGAACCAACAAATACATCTTACTCAGTCCTGTTAAGATTTGTTTCGGCCACTCTACCATTTCTGAGCACGGTCCGATCTCCTTGTATCTTGCTTCAAAAGCTTTGGGATACAGCTGAGGTTGGAACTACTGGTAGTGGTCAGGACAGGTTTAACTGTCTATGGCTAAAAATCAGGCAAAGCTCACGAAGTTTACAGAAAAGTTTTTGGGTCATGGGTGGGTTTTTTCCCTGTTTCACAGAATCACAGAACCGCTATGGTTGGAAAAGACCTTTAAGATCATCAAGTCCAATCATTATCTAACTCTACCAAGGCCACTACTACACCATATCCTTGAGCACCATACCTAGATGGCTTTTAAATGCATCCAGGGATGGTGATTCAACCAGTTTCCTGGGCAGCCTGTTCTAGTCTTTGATAACCCTTTTGGTATAGGTCCAACCTAAACCTCCCCTGGCGCAACTTTACGCCATTTCCTCTTGTCCTATCAGTTGTGACTTGTATTCCCAATACACAGCTGGGATGTTGAAGTCCCCCATGACAATCGATACTGATCGCAAAACTTCTCCCAACCGCTTATAGAGTATTTCATCAGCCTCATCATCCTGATTAGGTGGTCTGTAACAAACTCCCACCATGACATCTGCCTTGATGGCATTCCCCCTGATTCTTATCCATTAACACTCGAC
>JAAGNO010027145.1:0-46408 GCA_033439905.1 Ceryle rudis
CCCATCCCTGGAGACATTCAAGGTGGGGCTTGACAGAGCTCTGAGCAACCTGCTCTAGTTGAGGATGTCCCTGCTTTTCAGCAGGGAGGTTGGATTAGATGACCTCTAGAGGTCCCTTCCAACCCAGACATTTCTGTGTTTCTATGATTACTGTGAGGACTGGGAAGAAAACATTCATGACACTAGCTTCTGTAAATCTACAAATTAACAAGGGGTTAATAACATCCAATGCATTGTTGTTTCAGCAGATCATCGGAGATCAGGGATGAAATCCAGTTCTGTGTTCCAAAGAAGCCACAATACTGAACTGTAGACCAAAGGCACGGAGATGTGACATGGGTGCTGCCTTTCTCTGAAGCCTCAGGCATTGAGACTGAATTTGATGGATCATTGTTTGAAATTTCACAATTGTTGGTATTGAGTAAGATGCAAAAATGTACTGAGTGGGATGGGAGGAGAGATCATTAGTTCTTTATTCATGCCTTTGTCACAGACCAGTGGACATATGGGAAGAAAAGATGGAAAGATGATACTGAGCTAATGAGAGGGGTAAAAACATGTACCATATAAATCTCTGGATCACTGGTCATTCCAAGAAGCAAGGATTGTCAGACCAGTTCATTTTTCTAAGTCCACTATAAGAAGCTAGATTAACAGCTACCAAATATAGACATCAGCAGAAGTTCAGTGCCTTGAACTTTGGGTATTTCATCACCCTAACAACTCATCATGAACTCTGATATAATCTTGTAATAGGCAGACTGAAAAGTGAATATGTTTACTTCCTAAATCTTCTTGAAACTCAATTTTGGGCTCTCGCCCAAAGCCTGATTTAAAAAGATGAGATTAAAATAACATTTTTTTCCAATTCTTCCTTAGGTGTGAATCTTCTTTTCATTGTGATGTACTAAATGAAAATACTTCTATATATTCCCCAACACTAGACTAGTTCAGCCTAATTTTTCTAGCTCTTCATCAGACTGAGGTTGGAATATTTTGCAAATTCTTTCAAGTGTGAAATCTGCAGCATGATTAAAATCTCCTGCTGCTATTTGAAAAAACAAAACAAACCAACCAACCAACAAAAATGTCAACCAAACAAAACCAGAAAACCCAAAACACAACAAAACCACCACCCACACAGACAGGTTTAGATTCCCCAAAAAGCATCTGCAAGCAGTTTTAAAAATGCAATGTAGTCTCTGCCAAAAGTTGGTGAATATATATATTAGTAAAAGCACAACTAAGGTCGCTAGAACTGCTACTTCTACATTAAGCAGTTTTCCTTCTACAGCCTTTTGAATAGCAAGACTTGATATTTCTGCCTTTGTGAGGATAAAACTGCATCATGATAAGACTGCTACTTTGCAGCTGCTCAACCATAGGTACTCATACTGTGGGTAAGAGTATGTCCTGGAAAAAAACCCAACAAAACAACAAATTACGAAATAACTTCAGGAACTTTAACACCACTGCTCATCTGGATAAATGCAGTCTTTGAAATGGCTGTGGAAAGAGCAAAATGGATCCCCTTATTTGGGCTTCCTGATAATCTTGAAACAAATATGTCCCCTAATAGGACTCTGTGCTCAGCTCTTCTCACTGCACAAGAACCTGTTCCCGAACTACAAGAAAGACGTAAGAGGATGAAACCAGTCTGTGTCACATTACTCCTCTTCTACATACTATTTCAGAGAGGGTGCTTACCCCTTACACCCGTATGTGCTGCTACATAGCCTTTGAAGTGACATTTCCACAGGCAATACCGCTTTTATACACCTTCGTTTCTAAAATAGCAGACTACCAGAAGCCACTAGTTAATGCATTCACCTTGCATTTTAAATGTACCTGTGGTGGCAGTTCTGCAGACCTCTTTAGGTTTTTCCCAGCTGGTGCCTGCAGTGGGATCCTATTTCCAATGTGCTTGTTTTCTGTAAATCTCATCATCACATGTAGTATTGCTTGTACTCTTGTCTGTCATCAAGCATATTGAGGGACCCTTAGCAGACCCAGATTTCTTAACTGAAGGAATCATAAAAACAATTTTTTACTGCTACCTTATCTGTATATTACATCTGTCCATATATCTCAGTGTTTCACAGGGTTCTTTCTGAATCTTAGAAAGTCCTTTTTCTAGACACTAATTTCAGTTTCACAAGGCTTGCTGACAATTCACAATTTTTTTTGGTCTAGTCAAATGTTCTTGCTTAGATGTCATGCTTCAGGGCTTCATTCAGCTTAGGATCTGTGGCACATATAAACCTGAGACTGAAGAGACCTATTTTGTTCCATCTGTTTATCTTACTACCAAGGCTGAGTCATGCTCCATGGCAGATTTACTATTAACTACTCATCTTATATTAGTGCCAAAAAGTGTCTCTGAGAATTGAGGCTTTACTGTGTAGTGCGCTATGCAAGCAGATGAACAGCGTTTGTCCAGGAAGGATAACAACACAACAACTAGTGTGCTCAAGCACTGTCCTTGTTTTTCTTCTGTAACTAATAGTGAAAAGCACTGATGGTTAAGATGAAGAAGCTCTCTCCCTTGCCTTCCCAGAAACAAATTCAGAAATTTGTCATGACTGGAGGGCAGATTCTAGAACAACTGTTGTTGCAAAGGCAGAGGCTATATAGGCCTCCAGAAGACAAGCAAAAAAGGGATCTGATCTGCAAGAAGGTGGTATCAAAATAATTAAGAAAAAACATCACATGCACAGAAAATAGTTTTGTAGATAAAGAACCATAGTGCAGTAAAGGTCCTTAATAGTCTTAAAGATGTAGCTTTTAGTACATCACAAAGGGTAAGTAACAATGATATTGCCATTAAACATTAGTTTCAGTACTTGCCATGCATTGTGTCTTTGACTTGGTTTCAAATTATACATGCTGTGCTTGTATTCTGCACAGTATATTTAACTTTGAGGATTTTATATCCTAGTCAGCTATCAAAGAAATAATAGCTGAAATCAGAGCTCTTTACATAAAAAGAGCCTTTGCAAGCACAAAGTTTTCCAAGGGAAACAGCTACTGGAAAGAAGAATTAACGAAAGAACTAAATTAAGAGAGAGAATGCAGGAAAAAAGATCAAATTTCTGACTTGAATTTGGCATGCTTCTTTGTACTAAAAGTTTATTCATTCTCAATAGAGAGTTAATGTTTTCCTAGCTAACATTTTTACCAACTGCACCTAAAAAAGATCCTTCTGTGAACTATTCCTATCAGGAACATATGTAAAGCTATGCTTTCTGTGCCAGCATTGAAATTAATTTAATTTGGAGTCCATTCTAACACTTTAAGTATGGCAAAGTCATTGCAGAGGTCCCTTCCAGCACAGGTAACAGTTAAATTGCAAAAGACTATGAAACTGGGGGGGGGAGGGGAGGATAAAAGCAAGTTTCTTCATTCCTCTCTTGTTCGTACAGCTTCCTTCTCACCATCACACTACTGAGTGAGAGAAGGACAGATGAGGTGTAACTAGAGAGAAAAAAAAAAAAAAAAGGCGGGGGGGATTAAGAAGGAGCAAAAATGGGAGGGAGAGGAACAGTTCATAACATGGAAGGACACATATGGGAAACGGACACAGTAGAAACAGATGTTGATATATAACATCATCTCATCATGATGCAACTGACTAAACCTCACCAGAGGTCATGCAGCGTAGGAAGACTTTTCATTTTCATTTGGAGAAAGATAAAGGTCATCATTCAAACAAACTAGCTGCAGGAAACTTTCCTGTCTGTGTTTCTTTTGCCAAATCATCTTTAATGTGAGGCCTGGCTCTGCTAGTGAGGCCTGGATCATGTTTAAGGGTGGGACCTGAAACTTTAGTCTACTTTTTTTTTTTGTGGAGTCTTAGAAGAAACAAACGGCTGTTTGGGATTTTTTGTTTTCATGCTATGCCTTTCCCCATGTTTGCTAGGGGTTTTCAGGCCTATAGCACTACTGAGGAAACTTAGTACATCCTTTACATGCAGGAAAATCAAAAATGCTAAACTGATGGATAGTTCACAGACAGCAGGTACCACAGCCTGTTCCAGGAGTAGTGGGCAATGTACCAGTGGGACAGGGCTCTCTGAAGGTAGCCAGAAAACCAGGGCAGACCAGGTGCCTTAACAAGGGAGGCATGTTCTTAATGACTGAGAAGTTTTCCAGCTTTAACTGACTCCAGAGATTTTCACTGACTGTTTTAGCAAACCTTCCTGCCACATAATCCTCACTACTGCAAAATTATCCACTTCCTTAAGGTGTGTCCTGAAAAGGTAACAGCAACTCTATTTGCTATAAGATGCCTTTTAGCACTGGTACTTACATATTCCCCTGCACATAAGTGAGTGAAGGAAGATCATATTGCATGTGTTTTGAAGAGTAGGATAAACAGTAGAATTTTACTCAATGGTAAAATGTTTCAGAATTATTTTAATTATGAAAAAGTGAAATTATGCAAAAATTCTGCATTGTAACCTTAGACAAATACTGAATTTAAATGTATTAGACTGCATTAAACAGACAGTGATTCTGAACTGCAGAGCTTATGCTATTCTGAAAAAGGCCAAGTATAAAGAACTACAAAAATACCATCTTTGTTTATTTTTACCTTTTGGTCTTCTGCAAATACTTTAGGATAAGTGCTTCTTTCTGTATCACATTGCAAAAAAAGTACTAGGTGCAAATACAACGAGCTAGGTCCAGAGAATATAAAGAATGATGATGCTTCACCATTAAAATAATTTACTCTTTACTGCTGCTGTTTGAGAAACATGGTGGACAAGTGGCATTATGGACCCACTCTCACAACATTTTCAAATTATAACACAGGTTTCTCCTTAATCTATTCTTGCAAGTCTAGTGCAATTGGCTTCAGTGTAGTTACACGGAGTCTGTGCTGGAAAAATGAATTTACCTTCATCTGTTTAGTACCACAGCTCAGGTCCAGGTCAAAATTTCAAAGCAATTCTAGGGAGTTGTAAATCAATGTATACCTTTGTGCTCTCCTCAGTGTATGTAGTACAAAGACATATATCCTCTAAATAAGTGCACATTTCTGACCAAGCAATTCCAAGCTAAACGAAGCCCCGAGTGGAGATAATAGTTCAGCAACACAGCAACATAGAATCTGCATGCCTGGAAGTATCAACAGACCAACCGCTTGGCTACCCTTGTGAGCTCCTATTGATACAGTTATCCAGAGCTGATCCAGTTACAGATCTGCAAGTAATGGAATTCATGTAGTATTAAGAGAATCAAAAAAAAAAAAAAAACAGTCAGAAGACTTTTGAGGGCAATATTTAAAAATTATCAGTTTCTTGTTCAGCTTTATATATCCTCCTAGCACATTTCCAGATAGACTATTAACTTATACTCTGTTATGAATTGTTCATAAACTCTGTTACAAAGTACTGCAAGGACAACAAACTACACACAGGTATCCCTTGCCTACCTCAAGCCTCATCACATCTTTAAATACCTTTTGTTTCATAGGGCGACAAGCACCATTGCAGAATGAAAGTAAAGAGAAGGAGAAACTACTATGAAACTGCAGGCCCATTATCACCTGCATGATTAGAAGCAGATACAGCTAAACAGCCTCTCCTAGCTGATTAGAGAAAGTGTCCTACCTTTGGAGGAAGATTAAAGTAATAAAAATAGATTTAGACCATGCTATTCCAGAGGTTACAGTTATCTCAGGAGGAAGACTTTGCTCTCCTCTACAAGTTGCCTTTGTGCCATAGATGTCCCTGTTCAGTGGGGACTATTACAAAATATAAAAAGGAAGTTAATAATATGTGCAAGACAAGTCTCAATGAAAAACTTCAGTGTTGAAGGATGTGCTGTGTATCTGCTGAGGATGTGGGTAATGAAATTACACAGAAATGGACTAAACAAGAAGTATCAAATGGAAAACAAGATACTATTTTTCTAAGATGTTAAACTTTCCATTCACTTGGTGTAATTTTTTTTTTTTTTTTAATCAGGTCAATGACAAAAGAAAAGCAAAGAGTTTCTGTGAGAAAATACAGTATGTGTCAATTCTGCAGCCATTAGCAGCAAAATGGGGGCAAAAAATGACATAATTACCCAGAATTTCCAAGTGTATTGCATCAAAAACTGAAGTAACACCATTAGATTAGACAATGTGAGAGGCAGTCCACTGGGATGGTAAAATGTTTATTATAATTGTTTCTTCCATAAAGGATCCTTGTCCCAAATTAAAAAACAAATTCTACCCTGATAAATACAGTGTCATCCATAACTGTCTAAATTACTTTCCCTCACAGCAGATGGCAACAACGAAATCAGAAAATCAGAGCATCCTAACGATGACTTTGAAAGAAGAATTTGTTTCTTCTTTGGTAGTGCTATCAGTCAGAATATTTTCTTTAAAAGGAAAGGAACCTTGATGGAGTCCTAGAAAGAAGTGTGCTACTCCCCTACAATATTTTGGTTTTTTTTTTTTTTTTGAGATTAAATTGAATAGGTTACGACACAGAAGAAAAATCCTAATTTGATCTCATACTGCTGTAGTTATTTGTCATTCAGCTATTAGTAATTAAAGTATTAATATTAAATATAAAAATGAGGAAACACTGCAGAGGTAAGAAGATGAATAAAGTTAACAAGCCCTAACAAGAGCCACAAGTCAAAATTAAAGCCAGATTTCTCACTGAGCTTTCTAAATTAAAAAGTAATTGGAGTTATATGACTATAGAGAATGATTTTTACAATTTTGATATTGCATATAACAATTTTTAAAATTATTTCACATTACTGGCATGTGTGAATTAATATCTAAAAGGTCTAGTGACAGAAGTCATCATAAAACACCAATTGCATTTTTTTTCTGAATTAAATCCATGAGAATCAGAAACAAAAGCAGTTCTAAGAGGGTAACTGGAGCTGATTTATAACAATAGAATAATAAAGCAGAGTGTGTCCAAGAACAAAGGCCAAGCAGAAAACAAAACTGTGGAGGAAGAAACTAGATTAAAAATTCATATAACAATAATTGCATGTAGTATAATGAGCCAAATTATTCTCTGGAGTTTCATGATTGTTGCATTTGTCTTTAAGCAGGATTCTTATTTATGGGGAATTCAAACAGGCAGAAAGAACTATAACAGTACCATTTTCAATGAAAGCTAATGTCATTCAAAAATCAAAGTGGGAGTTCAGAATGATATCTGAATCATATAACCTGTCCTTAGACAAATGTTCATTTTTGTTGGATTCAGACAAAAAAGTACCACAGGAGCAACAAATCATCTAGAGGAGATTTCCATACACCAAGTATTCATGTGCCTCCTAGATACAGTAATGCACAGAGAACAGAAATGTTTTCC
This sequence comes from Ceryle rudis, assembly GCA_033439905.1. Taxonomy (NCBI): domain Eukaryota; kingdom Metazoa; phylum Chordata; class Aves; order Coraciiformes; family Cerylidae; genus Ceryle; species Ceryle rudis. The sequence goes on from JAAGNO010027145.1 coordinate 7,338, forward strand.
AGATTATTTGATGCTGTTACACTGTTAGACTTCCAAAACATTGGTCTATCAAAGTATATGGATGATTGTCCCCATATGTGTATATATGTGCACACATATGCTTTTATCTTACTCCTCTACCCCTCACAAAAGGGACTAAAGGAATGATGCTCCTGTTTTAATAGGAAACTATTTTTTGATCTCAGAACACAATCAAAACTACTATAAACATATAAATAGTTACAGGGCTTGTAAACGTGTAAACACTCAGACTTCCTCATTTGTGTTGGTACAGTACCTCAGACAACAAGACCTGGCACTATTAGGTGTTACTGTAATATAAACAGAACTGGATAGACATGTGAAACACATTAATTTACCTGAAAATCTACAAGAAAAGTTTACAGCCTTAGCATAGGTAACATTTTCACCTGTAGGGGGGAAAAAACCCACTGCTAGAAATCTAGACATTACTGTATAATCACTGTTGGTTATAGAGATCATACAGTGCATAAAGCTAAAAAACAGAGTCTTATGCATTGAATGATGTTTCATTAAGTTTCACAGCAACTTTTAAGTTACTCTAGCCTTCTATACAAAGGAACTTCACCCAGCATTTAGGCAAGGGCAGCTTTTATGTTGAGGAAAGTGGGATCCATCCACAACAGCATGTCATAATTGTTGGTAAATATCCTTATATTTAAATTTCCTTCCTGTGCTAAGTGCAGATGTGGCACAAGTTAGCAGCCAGCCCTGCAACACAGCTATCTGGGAGAAGGACAGAGCACCCACACTGTAGGGAGCTTTCAGTGGGGATCTCCACCACCTAAAAATGATTAGAGGCATCATTGCATGCAAATAGGTCCATATTTTGCTCACTTAAAGAATTGAAAGACCAGCAATGGGAAAACAGAATGGGAAAAAGTGTCCCTTAGAGGAGATTCCCTGTTTGGATATGTAGAAGAAAACTGTAGACAGGCCCTTTCAGCAGCAGTTTGTGTGTCCTGATCCAAACTTCCAAAAAGCTGGCTCCTCGTCTCTTGACTGGAAGTATTCCCATGGTAATTCCCAGCCCAGAGACAGACATCCCCGTACCACGTGGTCCCTTTTATGCCTACTAGTAAGTATGTTTCAGTCTTGGTGGAGTCAGTTTTTCCTTAGAATTTCCAGTCAGACAAGAGAGCTCACAGCCACCACAATACTCACAGCCATTAGTCCAGGCCAGCTGCAGTAAATCCTGCCCTATTCAATCAGCTTATGACTGGAATAAAACATTAGTTTCATTCTATCACTTTCTTTGCTCCTCAAGTGTATAATTACAAGTAAACCATGGGTCATACTGTTACCATAACACCAAAGAACAGAGAGCCTGATAAGAAACAGCAGAACAACTTACACTGATTTTAATGGGATTTCCCTCAAACCTCCACTGTCACAATGCAAAAGCAGATGGAGACCACAACGTTAAATCACAGGAGAACAAAACAGGAGAGTGTTTGCATCTCAGATATCTTTTAGGAAGCCATTTTCTTCCCAGTGTTTCAGTCTCCATCAGAAATGTGGAAGCAGAGCACCAGGTACTTCACAGAGCTGTTGAAAACCTTTATTCATTTACACTGATTTTGTGGGGCTCAAAGAGATGGCCCTAAAGAGTAATAAAAACAGCAAGAGAAGAATTAGGCTTCATGAGGGTCTTCCCCTATCAGCTTTTCACTCAGGTGTGATATTAACTGCTAAAGCAGCTATGCAGTCACAGTCTTTATCAAGGGCATCAGTATGTGCATCAAAATATCTTTTTTGGTGACTAACAACACTAAAACAGCTCTAACACAGACCTAAACAATCGTGAAATCGTCAGGGAAAGGCTGCCATTCCTATCATGTTATCTAAAAACATTAGAGAGGGACCCTTCAGCCATCCAAAACCAGTTAGACAACTAGTATGTCAGCAGCAGAATTAATTACAGCATATATGAGTTATCTGTGGCTATGTATTGATATAGGATTCATTTTTACCATGTCTATAAGAATTTTAAATGACAGTGGTAACTCAATTTTCCCAGCAACAGCTTTAAGAATAGATAACAGGAAACTTCAGTAGAAGTAAATTAGGGTATAAAATTGGTTGCTTCACTGAGGTTCATGCTTTGTATTAGTGTATATGCGCTACTGCAAATGAACAACCTAATCCTTTTTTATTGTCCAGTATTCCCTAGAGGCTCCTGGAACCAGTATTTCATTTACACATTGTATTCTTGGTATCCAGTATGTTTTTGAAGTACTCTACTTCAGTTCTCCACATTACATCATCTTCCAAACATATTAAAATAATAATTTTAAAACAGGAAGTCAAAGGTGCAATCTTTTTTCTGGCCTGACCACAAATAAAATTGAGAAAGTATTGGAAAATTGTGCTTTTCACCAAGCCATGGAAAACAGATGAAGGTTAAATCACAGCTATCATAGCTGGAAATTCTTTCAGATATCCTGCAAAGGCATTGCATGATTCAATGTATCTGGCTGTTTTTTCACTCTGGAAAGACATGTGACCAGACCCGAGTATACACTGACAGGAAAAGGAATATAGCTCTGCACTTGCATTCAGTCTTCTGCAATCACTTCTGCAAAGTGTTCCTACCTTTTACTCCCTACTGCCACTTGTATAGTGCCACTCATTCCCTTGTCTCTTCTCTGAAGCTTGTCTGATGTTTTGCAGAGATATTCCATTCTGTGGACTTCAAAAATGAATGTCTGTCTATGTGTCTGTGTTCACCCCCTTTTGCTTGTGGTCCTTCTCATGAAGCCTCACCCTTTTTGTGTTCTTCCTCTTTTCAAATATATCCATCCTGAATTTTCTTCAATGTATTCTGCTCCACAACCTTACTGTTGGTTAGAGACAGGTTACATAAACCCCCATGTGCCAGTTTTCCAGAGGGAAAGCTGTAACATATAGAGCTGAAGAGCCTTGGGACAAAGCTGAGATCCAACCCCATAGCTTTTTATGCTTAATCTCTCTATATACTTTATACACAAATCTCTGTCTTCCTCTTCACCCCCCCCCCTTCATTTACTAGTGGCATTTTATTAGACCAGAATAATCTTCACGACTACAAAATACGGAGTTATGTTTGACACAATTCATGTTTAGTAACTATTCAAAACACTGTATTTGGGTTTTTGTGCATCTTTTCTGGAGATAGGCATTTTGTCATTCCTAAGAGTGGGGGCATGCAGTGCTATCCTATACATACTAAAGAAAATATGACATTTGTGTTGCCAGACCAGCTAGCAAAGTAATTCTAAATAGAGAAAATTAGGGGATCAGCACCAAATTAAATTATCGTCATTCTTGCTAATAGCAAAGAAAAAATACAAATATGAAAACCTGCTATGGCTGTATACAGTATAGGTAATAACAATTGTCAGTGTCACTTCAGTGTTGCACAACTGGGTCAGCAAGCTCAAGAAAGCTGTGCAAAACATGCTGAGGTTTGAGCAGCTGCAGTTATTGTGGACAATATGCGATACACAGCTGGTGATCTCCTAAAGACAGATTCTATGAAGCACTAACTTAGCTCTGGTGACCAATAAAATCCTATAAAACAAAGAAAAATTTAAAAAATAATAAAAAGAAAAAACTAATCTTCAGTGTATATTTTGATTCCAGATAGTTGATACTTGACTGGCCAAGCCACACCTAAATTTGCTCAAATACCATAAGGATATCTGTTACAAGGCCCTCTAAAAGGAGCGGTGCCTCTAGGATACCACCACACAGGGAAATCAAATTCATTTCACAGTGTCAGAAACATTCCAGCTGCAGGACTAGGTTTATTTGTTTATTTTCACAACTCTTACAAAGTAAATCCATGAAATCCTGTATTGGAGGGAAATCTTTCCCAAGATCTAGTTACGAAAAGAAACTCTCCACACTGTGTGTGGCCTCATTCTCAGCTGTGCCATTGTTCATTAGCTGTAAATAAGGAGGAGGCTGAGGATGAGGTCCATAAAAAGCCAATGCATTTCTCTTATCCTGGGGCCAGTTCTTTGCTAGCCCAGCCCTTCCATAGATGAAAGCAATCCAAGAGCTGCTATAATCTATACCAGCTGCTTCACCAAAGCCCTATGTCAGTTGGGAATTGTTGCAGCACAACCCAGCCAGGTTCCCTTCTCTCTCCCCCCTGCCATAATCTCCATGCATAAGGCTGCAAGAGAGCATGATATCGGAAGATGATGTGTAACAAGGAGCTGTGTACAGAAATGATCACTCTGCCAGGGATACCTGGCCACTTCTCACCCACCTCTTAACACAGCAGCAGTGAAAAAGAAATGAAAGGGAAACAGGTCCCAAGTCTCTGTGCATATCAGGTGCATTTATCGTTCTTCCTCAGAAATCTACAGAAACAGCCCCCTCTGGGTTAACAAGAGCATGTCTCGTAAGTTATCAAAAATCTTAGGACACCACTGTCCTCTAGGGAATTTAGCTGCTGAGGATCTGATCTCAGGATTTAGAAGAGTCATGAGTTTACAGGATTACTTTAGATTTTAATTATCTGTGTGCCTGCTTAGCACAATTTAACAAATGTAAACGTTTGAATGTATTTCAAAGCTGGTTTTGGACTGCAACTATAAGGTACTCCAACTCTGCAAACCAAAGATCACCTTGGAGGTTGGGGACAAGGTGGGATGGGCAAAGCATTTCTCTGGTAGTGAGGTGCCAAGATTTTGGAAGCCCAGTGACAATAAAGCTGTTGTTGCCTGCTGACGGACCACAGCCTGCAAATCCACATAGCAATCAAGATTTCTATCATCTCACTCTCCCTGCAATCTACAGCATCAACTCAGCAGTATACCTGTTACAAGGGGAAAAACAACAACAAAAAAAAGCCACCAAGGTCACTGAAATTTTAGTCAGAAAGACATTTCTGTGCAGAAAGTTTCTGAAGATGAAAGAGACCATGAGTAGGCACAAAGCACAGTGGACCCTTGCATGCCAGTAAATGATTTATCACCAAATGGTCACAACTTTTTCTTCTAAAGAGTGATCAAAAGTTGTGGACATTACAATGAACCACAAGCCTTTTTTTCTAATCTCTTGTAAATTGTTCTTCTTTAGAGTACTCAGTTGTATAAACTCCACCAGAAAAAGCTGACATTCTTGGTAGATCGGCAGAAGAATAAAAACAAAACAAACAAAGAAACAACCACCCACCACACACAAACAAAAAAAACAACAAAACAAAACACACAATCCAAACCCAAAGGTGTGGAAGGGTAAGGATTAAGGTCATCCAATAACTGTGGAGATTTATGCTTTTTTGCTGTCTGCTGCTGTGCGGGATATGCTGTTGCTCTCCAGTACTGCCTGATACCCTTTTACTGAACTATGCAATAGAAGAATGTTGGGGTTTTTTAAAAAATTAGGAAAGTCCCAAACACTATATGCTAGAAGAAAACAGATTTTGCCTTTATTTGGTAGTTTGGGTCTGTGGGAAAACCCCTCATCCAAAATAGAGAATTCATGCTTACAACAAACCCCAAATAAAAGAGAAACAACAAAATACTTAATGAAAAAATATTTTTGGCACTGCAATTACATTTTCACAAGTAGTCTTTTGTGCCAGAACTTTCTGTGTTTTGTTAAAAAAGAAAACAAAACAAAAAAACCCCACAAACCAAATTTTAAAAGTTTCGATAAAGCTTTCTGGTGAAAAATGGTTCATCATCAAAACTAAAAACTTGGAAAAATGCTTTTCAAATTCAAGCTTTACTTTTTCAATTTATTTAGTTTTTCATAGAAAATTAAAAAATAACAGTTTAAAAAAAAATATTACTATTGAATTGCTCTCTTTTTAAACTCCTTTTAAGTGCAAATAGTCTTCCCTCCTCACCCTTCTTTTACAGGGTGAGAAATGGAAAGAGAGAAATTTAGCAACATGTAGTATTGCCATGTCTTAAATTTGTGGCAGAGTTAGGATGGGAACCCTTGTGCCCAGTATTGGTTCCCACACGACCTCTTCTCATTTGGGGTGGTGCATGAGGAAGAGAATACTTGGTATTTAAATACCAATTCTGCACCTTAACTACATGTATTTATTAATATCTTACAGTTCAGCCTCCTTAGCTCTATTTTTCTTCTACAATAGTAATGGCATTTAAGCAAAATCCCTGTTTTAAGATATATTCATTAACCATTCCTTTGTTTTCCTAGCCAAATAGCACGTTAATGGACTTCGTGTATTCAGTGATGTCAGAAAACACGCTGACAAACACTGGTGAAGCACACAAGAATCTTTCCACACCTTTCAGCTTAGAGGTAGAAGAGGCAAACCCAGACTTTCATACTTAAATATTGTTCTTTCTGTCAGAAGGCCTACTGTCAGAGTCCAAAAATAAGTCAAACACTCATCTTTATATGATGCAGTACAAGACACATCCATTCATAACTCTATGAGAAAGAAAAAAAAATGATTGGATGGCTAAATACAGGTGCTAAGTTCTGATTATCCAAGGTGGGAGAGTGGAATCAAATAGGGAGATACTGAGAGTGTGATACTGAAATTTGGATGATGGGGTTTTTTTTATAAATAGCTGTGTACTAACTACCAAGGCAACCACAATGAGTGAAGAATAAGTCATACATTTGAAAAAGTAAGTATCCAAATAAATCCCATTTTATCTAAACTATGCTGAAAATATACAAACATAGGTTGATTATAAATCTATGAGGATTGCTTTATGGTGGTTTTTTGTTTTTTGGTTTTTTTAGTAGCTTTAAAGAAACTTAGTTAAAAGAAGAAAATAAACCATTCCTTGTTCCTTATGGGCAATACCTTGAAGCAAACAAACATCGTGACTCCTGGCCAAGATCCCCAACTGTTAACACAAACCAAATTCATACACTTAAAAAATCAGTGCAAGGGGAAAGCACCATAAAGCCCAAAATCTGAACCATCAAACTTTCTGCTTTAATTACTCAGATCTGGATCTTGGGCTGTGGCCAAACAACACTTTGTACTGCTTAGAACAGGGGTCTGGAGTGAATGCATACATATGGCTTTAGAAAAACAGCTTACCCCTAGAGTGCATCACAGCAGCCAAAAGACTGTTCTAATTAACACCTGCTACTAATGGTTCCAAAGGGTCATTCTGACATCTGAGGATCCCAGAACAAAGATTAAGACTTTTTTTTTTTTTTTTTTCCTTGCTTCAGCAGTTGTAAAAGAAGAGGGACTGGGCTTTCCTATGCCATTCTTGCTGTGAGGGGGAAGATATCTTCCAATATATGGAAGAACTTGGTTAAAGGAAGTTTCAAGACATGAGAATGTCACAAAATGCATTTTGCAGCACTGGAAAAGTTAGGCCTATGATGTATTTTGCTCCACATAATTATAAAACCTTTCAGTTTTAGTTAGCTTCTTCAAATGATCCTGTCTTTGCCAGAGGGATTCTTTTTTGGAGACAGAAGAGGGACTAATTTTTTCCCAAATCTTATTCTTAGCAAAACAGGAGTTTATTTTTATTTAAATTGAATTAATAAGCCCACTTGAGAAAAGGTACTTGAATTTTGTTGTCCTCAGAAGAGGAGTAAAGGAGTAAAAAAAATATCCTTTTCCCAAGCAATCCAGGTCTTGCAGTTATTCTAGAATGATCTTTTCATTTTCCCATTTTATAATTTAAGTCTTTTCATCCTATACAACCACCAAGCTGTAGACACATTTTCACTTGATACTCTCAATGTCCCAAGTCCTCATCTCCCCTCATAGCATTCTTTCTGTGGGATTTTAGTCTCCTATATCCTCAGTATTTGGCAAGAAACCCCGAGTGAGGGGCAAAGGAAGAGAAGGACAGTCAGGTGCCATCAGTCAATAGTAATTTTGTGTTCCTACTTAATGGATCACAGGAAAGCTCCCCATCTACTGATCTCCCTCAGCTTTGGCAATACTACTTGAAATATATTTTTATGAGAAGTTTTGAGCACTTATTTCTTCTTAAAAAAAAAAAATCTAGAAAATTAAATGGAAAAAATAAAGGGGAAGTACTGTTATGTTCCTGCAGACATTTATCTAATGACTAATGTTATCCATGTATATACAAAGTTATACAGAGGCATAAATGTTTCAAAAATCTGGTCCAAGTCTGGTAAACCACTTTCAAACCAGGAAATTCCAATGGAAAGGTTAGTTACATTTGCATCTGTATTATTTTCTGTTCTTGCTTCCGTTTTTGGTGAAAATTTTAATATAATACTAGTCTCTTAGTCTACACTATAAATAAATAAAGGATTTAAGTTTTCATTGGGTCAAAGACTAATTATACCACTCAAGCAACTATGAGACCATGGAGAGGAATGTTGTTTGTTCACATTCAGAATCTCTTAAAAAAAGCTAAAGGAATATGAAAATGTTTTGTTGTACAAGGAAGTCAGATCCAAGTTTTTCAGAATGATTGTGGTAAAGACCTGACATCTGTGAAATTTCTGGCTAAGAGCCTTTCATCTTAAAAGTCCATTTTTAATGGTGGACAAGTCTGCCTTTTTGAGCCAGCCTCAGCATAGATGAGCTTCAGCACAAGAGAGAAAACAAACAAAAACCAACCAACCAAACAATGCACCAAACAAACAAACGAAACAAAAAAACCAAACAAAAAACAACCCTGAGAAATATCAGAACATAATGAACTATTCTGCAAAAATAACCAGTCCTTACAATACATTCAGAAACCTGTCAGAACTGAACACCATTGGCTTACACATTGCACAAGCAAGAATGCACTGGCAGTTTACAGACATAATTCTTAACATATAATCAACACTGAAATATATCAGAGTACTTACTGAACTTTAGATCTGGCTCAAGTACTATACAACATATGAAAAGGGGAAAAAAAAAAAAAAAAAGGACAAGTTGACTAGGAAGGAAAAAAATATTGTGAAGCCATTTGTACTTCACTACACCTACTCTACATTTATTGTTCAGAGCCATTTCCCTGCTACAGATGCACATGTGCCTGCATGCAGGAGTGGCTTTCCTAGTACAAATGTGTACACCACACTGGGTCCTTCTGCTGCTAAGCTTATAGCAACAGCCAAACCATAAATAAGACCTAGATAAATTAAAATTTTACCACATTCAGTATTCTTAAACCACCAATAATTTCAGTTAGCTCCTAATATTTTTTAAAGGGTTACTAAGGAATAAAATAAATAAATAAATCCAAGTTTCTTGTATCTCATACCTCAGCTGGTACATGAATCAGTGTTGTCACAACTTCACATTTTTTCTCCGGTATCAATGCTCTCAGCTGAGAAACAAAAACCCCTCTTTCCTTCCACTAGGGACATGGTCCATTTTCTAATGAAGCACATGCAAAGTTAAACAATGAAGATGATAAAATAAAGACAATTTGAAAGATTAATAGCATTCAGCTGTACTGACAGAGAGGGGATTATCTGCTTAGTGCCACACCTCAGCTGTGTTAATTGAAGTGAGGATAAGGTGGGAAAGACCAGCTCTCACAAGATGAGTCCAGGTTCTGTTTCACAATATTTCCCTTTGACATCATCTGCTCTATCATCTTTAAAAAAAAAAAAAACAAAAAAAATCTCAAACACTAGGAGCAGTCTCAAATATATTCACTCAGTGGAAGTTGTCAGTCCTATTTACTCACTGAATATGTGAACTGTGGGAAGCTGAACTGAAAGCTTCCTTCACAGCCTCTTGCCAGTGGGCCTGATCACTGCCCTGGAGGAATGATAGATATTTTGAAAAATAAGAACCCCCATGATATGAGGGATATATAGACTTTCAGTATATTTCTTCATCATCATCTCTCAAAACTGAGCAAGAATTATGAACATATGGCATGGATTGGTGTTTGCACCTTCTTTTCAGAGCACTGACATTGTTTTCTCTCTTTAAGGCAGGATACTGCATTAGATAGAACAGGGGTCTTGTCCTTCTGCCTTTTGAGTCTGCTGACTCAGCAGTAAGTGTACTGTGATTTTGAAAGATGGATTGCTACTAACCAGGAATCCACTATACTCACCAGATAATTTCCCAGCAGTGTCAGATGATGGTTGAAATTGTGGCCACTCATAACCAACACACAGAAGAGAGTGACTTGTTAACAAGTTCACAGTCATTTACATGGTATGTAGCTCCATGTTACTTTTTCATTTGGAATTCCTTCTTTGATGGATTATGCATAAAGCAATGTGATACATTTTACTAGATTTTTGTCACAAAACTATCTTTTCTTTGTGCTCTTCTTTCTAATTATTGCATTCATTTTGCCCTCATCCAAATCGTATCGTAAAGTCTTTAGAAAAGGGACCACTATTTACATGTTTGTAGAGTGTTTGCAGTTTGTCATATTTAGAACACATATCTTCATAATTTTATTTTTCCAGCATTTAATCAACTTGTCTTATATGTATGATGAAAAAAATCACAAACAAACAAAAACTGATTAAGTGAAATTAGGAAGGAAATAAGACTTTTTTTTGTGGGAGAAGAATAAAAGCTGAAAGGAATGGTATAAAATCAAACTATTCACAAATATGCACAGCATTTCTAAAGATGTCATAGCATGTCCTTTCCCTGTTGACATTTTCTAGGCTATGATCTTCAGTGCGGTGCCTATTTGTCCTCTGGGGTCTTTCTGTAGTACAACAGCTTTATCTAACCAGTAATCAGGTGGAATAGATTAGATAAAATTTTTCATTCAGAAATAACAAAGCTTGAGATATTCCCATCTCCACCAATCTTTTCTAGACAGTGGCATAGTATCATTTTTAGCAGTATCACATTTTAAACTGAATTAGGAAAATGGTCCTGCTTCAAAACAACCCAACAGAAAAGAAAGGTGTTTTTCAGCCCTTGATTCAGTTTAATACAAGGTCCCAGAAAGACTTGTGCCAGCAAAACTGAGAGGAAAGTGCCAATGATAGTGACAAAGTAGGGCAGTGGGTGCTTTGGTTTTTGTCCCATAGGGCATGGCCTTCTAGAATGAACTGAGATTTTTAGAAACTTATTTTAACATTTGGACAGCACTCAAGTGAGAGCAACCACTGAGCTTTTTTAAGCACTCGGAAGCAGCAGACAAATGATGCAACACATTCTCCTGATAGATAGCCACAGACAACACTAAATATTAGTTTTTTTCTGTTGGGAGCTCTTCCAAAAAGCAAGTAGCAAAATCCCTTTCAATTCATGGTTATTATGTTAGATGTTTTATTCCGTATCTTCATTTGTTTCAACAAGATCCCTTTTCTTCTGTTTAAGAGTTCCCACATTGTAATAGGTCCATTGTTTATCTAATCAAAGAAACTTGTGTCAGAAGCTTTAGAGAAAAAATAAAACCCTTGGGTTTTCTGCCTGTCAGAAGTGGTAGGTACTTTCCCAGAGTTTTAAGGTGGCACCACTGTCCTTTCCCTGCCTCCAAACCCCATATTGGTCTTCAGTATGCAGAATAGCACAGTGCATTAGTGTGCCACGTGAATTGAGGATAGGGAAAGGGATCTACTCCATTTCATTCAGAACATTATATCAGTTCCTGCTAATCTTTTCACTGGAAATTCATGACACAGAAAATCCTTTACAAAGGTGAAAGGATTTCACACACAGGAAGCTTATCTTATCTCCACTGCTCTTACAAACTTTGTACTATATTCCAGGAAGTATCGATTTTTTATTTATTTTTACATTACTGGAATAGATTCAAGAGACTTATATTCTAAACACTGAAAGAGTGAAGGTCTTGTATTTTATCTGGGAAAAGCTGGAACATCCCAACATTTCACAGTACTCGCTTATCACTTTCATGAGGCCAGGGCCATATTCAGCAAATGTGGGGCCTGGTATGAAATCAACATAGAACAAGCAGCAGAGAAAGATAATTGCAAGTTTCAGGTCAAGGAAATTATGGAAACTAAACTTAATATGTAATGTTATGTTTCTGAGTACTGTAAAATTATTTTCTGTGCTTCTGATGGTTTGAATATGGGAACTTTTAAAGGGTATTACAACTACAAATTCGTAACACTAAAGTGTGTAGCACATAAAATGCTGTAATAAGTCTGCAAAACCAGGGATAAACTACTACAAAGACCAAAAAGAGCTTCTGAAATACGTATTCTAAGTTGCAAACAAACAAACAAAAAAACCCCCAAACAAAACAGAAATAGCTCAGCTGGCTTCATTACAAAATGAACAGCATTACACAACTGACTGATCATCATTAAAGTTACTGTATCAATTAGAAATCAATATTGAGAAGTGCAGTTCAAAAGTGCCATGTATTTTAGTTCTGAAATTGTAATAAGAAATAAATCTTCAATAACCTCCATTCTACCTGAACTATCTTCTTTTTTTCTCTTCCATCTTCCTTTCTCCACTACAGAGTCCTGTGCAGTGGCACAGATATCACAAAGTTCTAAAGGAACTTAAGATAAAATACTGATTGTGGTACACTGCTTCTTGACTAAATTTTTTTTGGTACTAGAAGATGCCCAACACGATTCCAATTTCTTTCTAGCAGTTCCAGAGAGACCCAGGGAAGACCTAACCTCTAAGGCACAAGGCCCTCTGGGCAAGTTATAGGAAATTATTCTACATAATAGAGGACACATGGATATATATCAACAGAGAAGAGTCAACATGGTTTGTTTCTTGGTTTTGTTTTTTTTTAGAGAGAAATTGTGCCTCTCAAATTTATTTAATTTCTCTGAAGAAGCAATTAAGAATGTGGACAAGGAGTATCCCTTTGATACGGTATTTCCAAAAGGCATTCATCAATGTCCCTCACCCAAAGACTCTTAAATAATCTAAACAACATGGGAATGTCCTTGGTTGGAAAAAGAGCCTAAGAATAAAAAGCCAATGTAATCCCATAGGGTTCTGTGCTGGGACCTGAGGTCCTCAGTGTATTCATAAAGGAATTAAAGGACAGAGAACACTGAGGTGACAAAGAATAGTGATGGCACAAAAGTATTCAAGGCTATAAAGAAGAGAAACAGTTTCAGAAAGGCCTCATGATAATGATTGATTTGGCAAAGAAATGGCAAATTAAACTCAGCTTAGATAAATGCATATGGGGAAAAACAACATGAACTTTACATACAAAATTTTGCTCTGGGCTGACTAGTACCAGGGAGGATTAAAATCTTGAGGTTTTAGTAAATAGTTTGATGAGAACATAATCTCAATACTTCATAACAGTCAAAAAAAAAAAAAGACTGTAAACCAGAACTATTCTGCTGTATAACTCCCTGCAAAAAATTGTATTGTGAAAATTGCAAGAGGGTGTGATCCCTCTTTCCCAAAAGAAGTAAGGCAGAATTGGAAAAGCTATCAAAAAAGGACAAGTAGTATTATGGGAGGTAGGGAGCATAAACCAGAAAAACTAAGAATCTTCTATTTGGTACAGGGACCATTTAATCTGAAATATACTAGTGGCTTAAAAGATAGAGTGGAATGTAAAAGATTGTTTAGTCTCTCTTTCAATATAATAACTAGAAAACAGCAAACAAGATGACTAGGGCTAGGTTCAAAAATAACAGAAGGAAATACTTCACCACTGTGACGTTTAAGCTAAGCTATGGAACTCCAGGCTATAGAAAGTAGGGGATGCTAAAGATCATGCAGATTCAAAAAGAGAATTGACATATCCATAGGAGGAAAATCCATCAAAGTCCTAAAGGGGTGTGTAGATTCCTGGTTGCTGGGAGAGTATTCTGGGGAAATACCAGTATGCACTTGCCTGTACTTACTGTCTTCTCTTGCCATCTTCTAGAGGCCACTATTTCTGGTTTGGTACAAATTTAGAACTGCAGATTCTTGAAGAACGGCTTATTCTTACAGTCATGAATCTTTCCTCAAGTTTTAGCTCAGCTTCATAGTTGGCTTTGCATATTAGAACCAATGCCTGAATGCACCCTTACTGACAGCAGTTTTGTACAAAGGAATATCAACCTGCGGACATTAAGTAGTTGTAAATCTTAATAGGATACTTCATCTGGAACCCTCTCTACCTTCTCCTGCCCACTGCAGCTGCTTGCTTCCATGGGTAGCAATCAATACCTGTCACCTTGGTGTCTATGTTCTTCATTATTGTGGTTCTATGCAAGGAGCAACAGGTGCTTTCATGAACATCCCTGCCGCAAAGATCCTGGTGCCATAAGGCTCAGACCACGTGAGGGAACTACTGCTCCATTGACCATTCACCTTGTGACTCCAGTGTGTAACTTCTGCTTCTTTCTCTCATATGAGTCCTGCTGGAGTTAGGACACTGGATCTGACTTGGCATGACTTTTCTTCCATTCATCACTATTTGCTTCACCAGCCTTCTGCTCACCTTCTTCCCCTATGTTCTACTTTTCATACCTCCTAGAGTTGCTGCTGTGCTCGCCACACTCTTAATTGTCAATGCCTCTGCAAGCAGGAATCACTGAAAGTAGATGAAGGAGGTTGTGAGTTGAAGTGGGAGGACAGTACACAAGGACATTTCCCAACTTACCATCTGGCCAGCAGCAGCAGTAATTGTGACTTTCAGTCTCTTTCGAAAGAGATAGAAAGGATCTGACTCCTTGATTTTCATTATTCAACTTTGACTCTTCTGTTTAGATAGTCTGTTTAGACTATCAATTTCTTTACATCATTCTCTCAGAAGTCTGTACCACTGCTAGCACAAAGAGGCCTTGACACTTGCAAGTGTTGCTGCAATAAAAATGAAGTCTGGTAGTCATGGACATAGTTGGTCTTGACCTTCTGTCCTTCTACTAATTGAATCTGGGTAGGATTATGCAGATCATGTTCTGCTGCTCTTCATAGCATTCCAGGCTGGGAAGTGAAATGAGTGATCTGGCAGCAGGTTTAAGGCAAAAACAAGGAAAAAATTTTCACTCAACACATTATTAAAATGGGGAATTCATTGCTACATGATGTGAGCACTACATAAACAAAAAGGGTTCAGGAAATAGACTAATGGAAAGTAGGTCTATTATCATGGCTAAAAGTGCTCTCTGGATGCAGTTTCTAAACCACTGTTTAAGGGAAACTGAATACAGAGTTCACTCAATACATTCCTCTCTAAGAATCTTCTGCTGGACAGTTTTACAGGCAGGCTGTGGTAAGCTACATGTATCACTGGTGAGACAAAGAATGGCTGTTCACATGTTCTTACACTAGCATTTCTGTAATTGACTGATGTCTTTAACTCCCTGTTAGTGGGAAAAGGAGATGAAGCATGGATTACCTAGTAAAGTAACCTTTGGTAGAACACAGTTTGAAATTCTTGGATGCCATTAGAAATCTCAGTCATTAATGTTTTATTAGACTGGGCATTCCCAGCACACAAGCAGTTAGGTTGACAGATTCATACTGAACCTAATAATATCTTCAAGGTGAAGGTGAAAGCAAAGGAACTAAGATTACTTTAGCAACCAATCTGACTGAATTAATAAATGAAACTGTTTCCTAGTTAAAGGACCTAAAAGTTGCAAATACAGACACATTACCGATACTTTTTCTCACACTAACTTCTCCCCCCTTCTCCCTTGGCTAATTATTAGGAAAAATAATTAATAGGTATTATTATATTATTATATTGGCATTTAGCATATGGACTGCAATACTGTCCGGAGTTCTCTGCCAATAGCAGGACTCTGTATTCCCAACATGACACAGATCCTTGCAAGGACAGTACTGCACTACAAAGGAAGGCACGTAGTGTACAGAAGATGAGAAGACAGAGAAGCAGCCAGACAAAATATTTTTGTGAACTTTGTATTTAAACAGTCAATTGCTCCCACTGGGCAGCTGTGCACTATTGCTCCCGGTGACTATTCTGGAAGAAATGAATAGTGATATTCAAGAATGGACTCTGATCAGTCTGGATAAACATCAGTAGCACCTTAGGTAAGTAATATTAAAGGAACATGCTAAATTTGAGATATTCAGCATAGGCTATTCTTCCCACAACAGGAATTCATCAGTGAGCACAATCAGATCCCTCCTCACAGAATGCATAATTGTATATGTGAAACTCACATGTCACTGGAAACACCATGTCTTAAATGAGAGTGAAAACTTCAAAACAGGGGCATGCTGAAGATTTTTGTCAGCATCCAAAGATGGTTCTCCATTAGGGAAGCCAAAGGAAACCCAGAAAAAAAGAACCCAAAGGAAACTGGCGTCTTGCCTTTTAGATGGAAGGCATTCAAAAATAAACTTCAGACAATGGCTCTAACACCTCCCTAGTGATTTTTACCAGCCAAGTAACAATTCACAGTTACAGCTCAAAACTGTGCCTGCAGCTCTAAAATGTCGTTATGGAGCACTGGCTAATACTAAAGCAAAGATGACAACTGCATTTGCCTCTGCAGGACTGCATTCTGCAACAATGGAAGCAGACACTGTGGTCCAGATTACAGGATCTTATGATCTTATGGACTCCTTTCCATTACAGGGTGTAAAACAATGCAAATTAAACACAGTGCTCATAAGCAGGATGTGTTCTACCAGCTAAACAGTAAAAGCTATTTTCAGCTTCAGAGTTTCATTTCAACTATTGTTTCAGCTGTGAGCTTAGGTAGTATACAAGGTAATGGAAGTTTACCTACAAGTTAAAGAAACCAACTGTAATTTCATTTAAAGCTTCACCACACAAAGAAAATGGAGAGGAAAGACTGGCCTCCAGAATCTTGCAACTTATAAATAATATACCTGGAAACCAAAAGCTGTAATACCACTTTATTCTGCAGAATACAAATGTATCTGGATTCTGCCACACTGATGTTAACCACCTTAATTTCTAATTTTGCAGTTTTGCTGTTACAAAGTTACTAAAGTAATTTTTTTCCTACCTTAAAGTAGATCATACTGTCATAATACTATCTAAAGTACTTAAGACAAGTCCTGCATGGGATATAAACCAACAAATATATTTGCACCCTACCTTAGTAGGGTGCAAACTCTTGATCTTAATTTAGAGATACCAGCTAGGAAAACAAAACAAAACATTAAAAAATCTACACAGTTGCATTCACCTTCAAAAATGAGATACAGATAAGACCAAGAATGTTTCTTTTAGAAACAGCTAAAAGGAACTTCTAAGACAGTTAAATCCTTTCAAGCAGCAATGTGTCTGTCTAAAGGTGCCCTACTATAGGCACATGGTAAATGCATACTACCTATTATGAAGTCTTATAAGGACACAAAATTATATCAACATGGCTAAGTAGTAAGATGAAATACATAATTAGTAAATTCAGAAAACTAAGATGTTTTCCAAAACAAACAAACAAAAAAACATTCATTCGTATGAGTTGATTTTAAAAATACCATGCAAACCTGCCATGCTGCAGACATAAACTTTAGAAATAACTCTCACCTTAAAAATCTTGGAGTAAAATAGTTACATACTGTTTTGTAGCTTCTTGCTTAATATGATCTTGGTACCTAAGAATGGGAAGGTGCCATGTTTGAAGCCAATTCTTAACTGATATTCCAGTGGAGAACTGGAGAACTAGGGATCAATAAAGGATAAGTTGATAGGGTCTGTAATGGAGAATAGAAGTGATAAACTCATGGAAAAGTCCGATATCCTGGGGAAACATTACAATGACTTTCACAAAAGAAGTAATGGCTCACAACAATGCTGGAGTTCTTTGAGGAAATCAGTAAGCATGTGAGTGGAAGAGAGCTGACTGGAGTCTGTTTAAATTTCCAAAAGACTTTCAGCAAGGTCCTGCACCAAACACTCTTAAGGAAAATAAACAGCCATCAAACAAGATGTTTGGGGTTTTTTGAGAAACAAAAGGTTGAGAAGCATGAATAAATGAAGATCACTTGCCAAGCTACACAGAGATATGTGCCGATCAAAGTATTCATAAATGACCCAGAAAAATAAAATAAGTCATTTACAAAGTTTGTTCATTAAATTAGTCAACTACTAAAGAGGACATGCAGGACTTAATAATTTTCATGTATTAGAGAAATGGAAGATAATATGCAATCTATGCAAATGTAAAGTGCCACAGGTGGAAAAAAAAAAGATTAATTCTAACATCACATATAAAATGATGTGACTTGAACTAGCCATTGCTACCCAGAATAGACCTTGTAATTTGCCAATACTTTTGAGAGAATGTATTCTTAACATTCAGTAGTGGCTAAAGACCAGCTGATATACAAAGAATTATTAGAAAAATAATAAAGAACAAAACAGAAAGTGCCTTTACACTATTATAGGAATTGATGATGTATGTCTGTTTTCCTTAGCTCAAAAAGGTTATACTAGCAATGTTTTCAGAGAAAGGCAACAGCACTCATGCACATTTCTCCATTGAGATTTCTCCATTGAGGCTCTACACTGGGCTGAGACCTGAATCGTCAGTTTGGAGAATGTAAGCTTTGTTAGACAGATTCAACCTGGACTATCTGCCCACGTCCTGCTGTTGTTGCTTTCCCTGGGACATCCAGACAGTTCTCCAGCCTCTAGTAGTAGAAATTCCTTGACACAGTTTCCCAGTTACCATACTTTAACCCTGTATTTTATAATTTATAGAAGTTAAGTTTTGGGTTAGGTTCCATTCCCGTCACCAAATCTGGGCTCACAGAGTATCTCAGATATTGCCATGGTAATGTTAAACTCAGGATTTGTTAAATTTGATAATGTTAAATCCCAGGATTACTCCCTCTCAGACAACACATGAAATAACAAAAGAGCATGTCAAATGTACCCCTCAAAGAGGCAGGACTTCCCAGCTCCTGCTACTTAGAAAAGAGAGAGTCAGATGGGCATGTTCTCTTACCCTCGTGCCAGTAGCCTAAAATCTTTTTACTTTGTCCATTCTCCAGCTAGTAGTCATAACCCCGTCGACCTCAATTCTTCACCTATCTAATCCTTTCTCCTCTTAGCAAGCAGTTGTCGAAGCAATGTATTTATTTGTAGGAGTAAGTGGAGAGCCATATGAGTTCTCTGCATAATTCAGAAAACGTTCCTACAAAATAAAATCTCACTTGATGGACATATTTTAGAAACATATTAACTTAATATTTCCTCCAGCCTTTAACGAAGGGTAGAGCTAAACTGAACTGAGTATCCTAAACTGTTTGAGTATCCTGCCTGTTACAGATTAAGCTCTAGGGCTAATATATGCCCCTTAAACTACCTTACACAAAAGCCAGCCATCGAAAGGCTGTTTGGCTGCTCAGTGCAGACAGGTCTTCTTTACCCTATTTGACTGTGTTCTGTGGAGTCAAACTTCTTGGAAGTCACTTAAATATTGCCTGCCCCAAGGGAGATCTGGTTTGCTCTCTACAGGCAATAGGACTGGCAGAATCATCCATCAAAAATCTGTCTGGGAAAGAGTTAATATCTCAGTATCACACAGTTTCTAACCCAAGATATTTAACAAAGAGTATGGATCCGAAAACAATCCAGATCCACAGAGAGAGGTTTTCAATATTCACTCTGAAGGCTCTGGTGTTCTGCTCTAATATCAAAACCATTGTTCTGTTTCTCACCAAAACCAGCAACACAAGATTTATGAGACATTGTATTCATCAAGATGGTCTCAATTTTAAGATGACTGAGAAGTTTTTTTGTAGCAAAGTGCAATTCTGACCAGGTATCCTCAGTTGGCATGGTGTGAGTACAGGCAGGATACTCTCACCATCTGTCAGGCTTTGAATGTCATGCTCATTTCCCAGATGCTTTGGGGCACTGGGAGGGCACTTCTGTGCCAAAGACTTAGCAGGAATTGTATTCTGTTGTTTAGCTGGCTGATTTGCTTATGACTTCTCCCTTCACATGGCTGTTTCTGATTTAAACCATATGTTGCCCTTTTTTTCAACTACCTTCAGGTTCCTCCTCCAAATCTAAGTACTACGTAATGCTAATAAAACCTGCCACTTATACTATAATACAAATGTAAAACAGAATTGCTAACAATATTCAGAATATCTCAAGTTATAAATAACAAATAAAGGTTTGCTGCATTTATGTGAAGGCATCTAAAGTCAGCTACATCAGTTCTGCAAACTGATACTCATACTGATGAATTATCCACTCCACTATAGACATTTGCTCCTTAGAGCTGTGAATTTTTTTATATAGGGCTTACTTTTATAAAAACATAAAACCAATACACATATTAATATTACAGAGTGACTTGCAAGAACTGGAACTGTGATATCTCTGAATTGAAGAGAATTTGAAAAGAGAAGAAAGTCTTGTAATTTGACAATACCTTCTAGGTTATAGCATGAATTTCATGTTACTGTTGTGGGACTTCCAAAATCTTGCCTTCATGATCAAAGGCAGAACCTTGTGCACTGGGTCCTGTACATGAGCATTGTCAAGGTCCCATTCTTATTGACTTACAAAAATTAAAGACTGGAGATTGAAGGGCTCTTCAAAGGCCTGAGAAAAGACGATATAGTTAAGATAAAGAGACTCTTAGCTGATTGTCCTTCCTGAAATTGATGGTAATTTTGTAATGTACTTGACTGGGACAAGATTTCATCCATGATCTATATACAGCATCCAGAAATTTGAACTTTGATGCCTTGATGTCTTGCCTTCCTTTTGATTGCAGAGGTGTAGTTACATGATGTCTCATTTCTATCTAATTAGGCTGAAGAGTGGAAGTTCTGCTTCTTACCTAGATTTGTTAGACTTGCCTCCCTTCTTTTCAAATGTCAATTATCTTCCAGAATCTCAGAAACAAACTACTGGGTATTTAAAATATTTGCCAACCGAAACACCTTAATAAAGAAGTTACATAAAAGTAGAAGCTCAACCAGTTCATAATCAGTTTGAATTAAGCACATCAGGTTTTGTTCACTCAACTGGAAAACTAACACGTGCTCAGCTTGGCAACGCTGTGATTTCTGGTGTCTGAACATAATAAACAGAGCTCTCCAGCACAGTGTTTGTTCAATACCTGTGCAAGCATCCACTGCTTGGTTAGAGTAAGCTGATAAACTTCCAAACTTATTTGGCATTCCCAAAGAAAATGTTTTAAAATAATAAGTCACTAATGCTTGGAAGGATCCTGGTTTTTACCGTTTCAGATTCTTAGCTGCTGAAATTGGTACACTTCTTCTGACAGTAAGATTTTGATCTAGTCTAATTTTTTTCCTTAATGTGAGCCATTTAAGATGAACAATTCAATTAATAAGAGTTGCTCTTCTTTTACCAGCAGCTCAATAGCTGTGGGCAAGGCTATCCTTCCTACTCATAAAGGAAACTCAGATAACCTTTAAGTTACCCTGGTTGGAAGGCAGTCCTACTGTGGAAGTACAGATCTTGGCAGGCTATATATCAATTGAATAAATTGAAAGTCATGTCATGCAAGCTAGTATTATTTAAAGCATATCTGAAGAAAGCTGTCTTGTTTTAGTAGCAGAGAAGGTACTTTAATAAGAAAAACAATGAACTTTTCTTTTCCAGGCACAACGCTGGTTGCTTCTCAGAAAGCTTTCCATGAACAGTCTGCAAACTGTCCTTTCACCCTTTTAGGAAGGCAAATAAGAATCTAATTGGTTTTTTACCTCTTCCTAATAAAATCAGTGTTTCTTCCTTAAGTTATCTCAGTGTTTTCAGCATGCTCTGCTTGATCTTTGACTGTGATAATGTTGTCTTGGATCATTTATTATATTCTATCTTAAACCTCTTCCTTCCCTTTGCATTTTATTCAACTTCAATTTTCACTGGTATTTTTCACAGCTCTGATACGCTTACTTCCTTCTTCCATCACTGATAATGTGAAATTTTTCCTACCAGTTGTCTCACATATTTGCTCTTGGCATTAGCAAGGACCTCTCACTTCATTTACATCTTAAAATTTCTCTCCTAGAGATGCCAACTGGCTATTGTTTCCTTAGCAATCAGCACAGCTATTTGATGTACTGTACAAATACAAGATGACGTACATATGCAGAGGCAGACATTGTTCTTAGGTGTCCAAGCTGAATTTCTGCAGTGACAACTCTATCCTTCCACGTTCTCTGTGTTCTCTCATTTGGCATCATTTTCTAACTTTTCATTTGATAAATTCTGATTTTTTTAGTCTCCTCAGCCAGTCTTTTGCAGCCATCTCTCTAACAGTTCTGCTGCTCACAAGTCTCTGACTCTCATTCTTTCCATTCATTTTCCTACATGCATTCTTCATATGTTTTGATAGCCTTATCCTGTTCACTGGACTTTCATCCATCCATCCATCTATCCATCTCACTGTCAAATTTTGCTCACACTTTACAAGCAATGGCTTGAGGATGACAGATTCCCTTGGTTTTGGCAGCAGCCCTCTAGTCCCTCTGTACAGAGACAGAAAAGCAGATGAGACTGTATTGAATAAGGCAGGATGAGAATACATTCCAGACAAAACCAGTGACATCTAGGCACAAAAAATTGTCTTTTAAACTTTTTTTTTAGGGTCAGTTAAACTACAAGACAGAAATCTCCAAAATATATGGTACTGACCTTTTTCTTCTGTATATTGTTTACTTTGTCATAAGATCCAAATTATACTGTCTTATGCTGTGAAATAATTTGAAACTTTAATGGAAAATATTGGGCATAACTCTAGCTGTGATAATGGAAACTGAATATGAATCTTTGGTGCAATAAAAGTATGACCACAGAATTGCAACAAGCAGATGAGAAATACAGGCACTGATTTGTATTATGGTCTCTACACAAAGAGCATTGAATGTCTGATGCTCATTATTTTCATTCAGACAGTTTACAGTCAAACAGTACCACGTATCTGTGAAGGTGGAAGTGATATTCAAGAAAAAGGTAAATGGTACCAACTTCTTTAATTGAAAAACTGCTTGCAGACAGAGCAGCTGAAACTTCCCAAAGTAACAAATGCTATACGTACATTAACAAGCAATACAAAAGGATCTGTAGATCAAAGGAATTGGTTCTGACACTTGTACATTTCAGCTCTCTGCTTTTCAGGGGATTTTATGCCAAACTAGATCCATTTTGTTCACCTAGAATGAAATGCTCATGAATATAGCTTCAAGCTGTCTGAAGGTTTAGTTCTTGGTGCTAGTGCCTCTTAGGGGCTGGTGTGTTTGGCATGCTGGAATGAAACTTCTAATTTAATTTCCATTGAATGGAACCTTGTTCATATGCACCAAAACTGCTAACTGAACTAATAGTTAACAAATGTTAGCCTCTAAAAACTGTACTCACTCTACCTTGCAATGGAGTTTTGATATACGTTGTGGTTAGATACAACCAACTTAAAAGAAACTGTCCATCTTTCAAGCAGACTCTCAAACAAGCAGACCTGGAATAAACACTAAAAGAACCATTTGCAATTCTGACAATTATGCTGAAATTCAGGATGGTTTTTTTGTTTTATTTTTATAAATTGGTGGAAATCAGCTGACTGTGCATCTGAGAGGTTTTTAAAATGTCTAAAACTTATTTCCCTTTAACAACCCACAGAAAACCAATGGAGGTAGCAATAGCAGTTAGCATCTTAAATCCTCATCCTTTAGCTCTGATGCCGTGTGTCTTTCACATACTGCAAAGTCTTTTGTTTCTGAGTAGCGTGGAACATTTATTCTCCCTCTCAGATTATAGTCCACTTTAAGGCAAATGAGGCAATTTATATATGAATACATAAAAAGTCAAAGTGACACTTAACAGCAATAGCTCCACTTATACATAAAACCAAAAGAAACTAAGAAATATTTTCAAAACAAAGTTCAGTTGGAAGCAGATCAACCATCGTGGTATTTTAAATTACTCACAATATTGTGTAACCCAGTTAGGTTACACTTTATTGGGAAAGAAATGTTTTTATAAGGCCTTTAGACAGAGGTGGATAAGAAAGGCCTTATGCAAGACAAAGATTGTAACTGGAACTATCAATGATTCTCTGCTTTTGTGTTTTTGAACCAGCATAAATTGTATTCCTCCTTGCAGCTTGTTTTTGCCAATGGAAAGTCTGATCAACTTAAAAAAACCAAATAGCTTTGTGTGGCTGTTAGTGATATTCACTGGCCAATTTTTAGGAAAGGTTTGTGATTTTTTGGGAGCCGAAAGGTAATCATTATTTTTTAAAAGTTCTAATTAAGATGTCAGACTGGGCAGTGGAATGTATTTAGAATCCCATGTAATTTGATTGTGTTGGCCTATTTAGATAAATTGCTTTGGAAAGACAAATAAACCAGCTACTTAAAATGTCCAGGAGGCCCAGGCATCACTCCAGTGTTTCAAGCAATGACTGAAGCAACAGCCTTTTGTAACTAACAGCCAATCCAGTGATAGACATCCAAGTGTCAGAGTCTGATATAAAGAATGATACAAGCGCCTGGATCACTGTCACTAATAGAATAAACAGTACACAGTGTTACTTGAGCACAAATGCTTAGCTTTTTTTCCCCTTTGAACTGCAGACCTTTGGAGACTAGCATTAAAGGAAATGAACACCCAAAGTTTGAAACATCTGAAGCTGAGACAGTGTCCTATATAAACTCCTGGGTATATTCGGATTTGTTTAGTTATCATGATTTCCATTCAGTAGATGTACTAAATCTGTATGGCAAACCCAGGATTTAGAACATACTAATAGTGTGCTGTCAGTAACCTGAGAATCTAAAATCCATAGTACTATTCTTGAAAAATCAAATTCAGAGTCTGGTGCATTAATATATACATAGCCAGTTTATTAGTTTGCACCACAATGAACTTTACATTCTGTTGCCTTTTCCTTTAATCAGCAGGGAGTGTTAAGAGCAGAAAGAGTTAAAGAAGCCTGTTTGATTTCCAGAATAAGTAGCTTGGTACTCTCTTGTCCTCGCATCCAGCATTATAGGGTGAGTTTAGGCATAAACAGCTCTCCCAAGACAAGGCAGATGAGCTTCTTGGCAATCTATACCAATAGCACACTTTTGATGCTCTTAGAGCAGCTTTTTATTTCCTGACTGTTGATTTTATCTGCTGCTGATAAACAAAGGGCAGCATTTAAGCACTTGGTAGTGCTTTATCTTCATTCGTGTTTTGGGATTTTTGTGCTGTTGATTCCAGCCTGTTTTTTCTTGCACTGTGTATCTCACGTGACACAATCATGGCTCAGTTTCAGGCACTTGGAAGGGGAATTGTGAAATTGCCAGAACAGATGAAGCAAAACTTTCTCTTTGAGCTGGGGGCATGGCAAACACAGTAGGGCTCTGTGGCACTGTGGCAGAGCAGCAGGGGCATGCTGCCTCCTCACGTGCCCTTCCTGTTCCCAGGCTGTCCTGTGGGTTATGCTCTCAACTCCCTTCAAGATAGTGGGCCACCTGGCTACTGACATGACAGGCAGCATCAAAGAAGATAAGTGTTTGCTCTTATTTGGGCAGACCTTGGTCATTCCTTCGATTTTTGTTTGGGTTTTTTTGTTTGATTTTTTGTTTGTTTTGTTGTTGTTGCTGTTGTTAAAGGGGGAGAGAACATTTTTAAAACTGGAAGGTAAACAAAAATTAGAAACAATTTTGCATGTCTTTGCAGCTTAATGTACCTGCTCTAACACCCAATTTACACCTCCTTCATTTGCATCTGGGTTTCTGGAGCTTAACTAAATAAAGTTGTATAGAAATTTAACTTACTGTTCTTCTCCAACTTTTTTCAAAGGTAAGAGGGAGCAGAAGGCAATAGGATCTAAGAAAGTTATTATAACTGGGTTTTTTTTATGCTGGTACCTGAAGAACTAAATCAACCCAACTTCTGATTCATTAATCAGCTTTAAAGGAAGAGGAACAGAGTATTATGGCACAAAACCAGAATAATCCCAAGGCCTTGGGAAACTACAGTTCACATGACAGACATGTATAGGAGCTGCTAGCCAGGGCAGAGAGAAAATTATGTGAAACATTAGATACAGGGTAGGCCCTGGCATGATCAACTTCCCCAGCGTGTTATTCTATATAATTAAAATTAAATTCCTCAGATTTCTTTTCTTTCCTTAAATAGCAAAGAAAATTGGGAGCAGGACTGATGTTTCCTGACAGCTGTAACCAGTCACAGCCTTTTGAAGTATTTTTTCCTTCTGTGCCTTGTGTATTTTCTTTCAAGGTCTCCTTGTGTTGATTTACTCCCAATTTCCCTAACTGATATATAATTCTCCTCTGTGCTTGGCATGGCTGTGCCCCCCAGTTGCTCACTTACATGGACATAAAATTAGCAATGCAAAATCTACAGAGGTAAATCAAGCCTCTTGCCAGTTCTCTTAAAACTGGACAGTAGGAAGATATCTTACATTTTCTGATTAAAAAGGTGCCACTGCACTCTTTCTTTTTGCTTAGCCTATTAACAAAGGCAACTTGTTAGACTGTTTAATGTCATTTTTAGTGCAGATAAAGAACTTTACCCATAAATACCTTAAGTAGATTAATGCAGTTTTATGGTTAAAGCAACAAGACCTGGGACTGGGACTCTTCCTGGTTTAGCCACAAGCTTGAAACTTTACTTTGGCCAAGGCACTTTATACCTGAAAATTAAGATTAAAGTTAAAAGTAGATATCACTCTTTACCTACCACAAGAAATAAGAAAGCAGATTTAATGATAGGTTTGGAATGTAGGAAGAAAAGCTACAGAAACAGTGTGAACAGGAAAACATTTTGCAGAAGTACCACCTCATTGAGATTAGTCACTATTTGAGAGGCAGAACACTCATGCATAATACTGATTATTTTATTTATCAACTATCTTCATTGCTTCCAGAGTATTTGCATGTAGCATTAGAAATATAATAAATAATAATTAAAACTCAATCAAATGCACAATAGAGAACACAAGCAAAGACTAAACAGAGTAATAGAGCATTGAAAAGTAGGCTTTAACTTCTCATCCCCTGTATAGCTTCCAGCATCCTGCCGAGACATTGTTTCAGTATTGAAACAGATGGAAGAATAAGCCCTCTTGAGTCACCCACATCAGTCCTTCTGGCACCATGGAGGATACTGCTGTCAGCACTGACTTTAGTGAACAACATCCCCTCACTCCAATAGCCTCTCTACTGCCTGTAGCATAGACACTATTAGCAGTAGGGCAAGTTGTCAGTGGTCATAGGAATTGTTAAGGAAAAACAATCCTATATTCCATAAAAAATCCAGACTTCCCCCAGAACTGCTAAATTTTGAAAAGCTTGGACTCTTCAGGATTAGACAAGGATGAAAACACTTCCAGATAGGCAGACATGAGAGCTGATTTAAGAGATCAGTTGTGTGCAACAGTGGCTGCTGTCCTGCAGATTCAATTTTGTGTATGCTTGAGCCAAACTGTGGGTGTATTGTAGGCTTGCCTGCACACTGTAGTATCTCACAAAGAGCAATTCCTTCTATGTTAGAGCAGTCCGTTCAGACCCAGCAGAGATTACATGGGCTTTGAAGGCCAGTATAAAACAACAATCCAACACGAAGCAGCAATATTCTACTGTTTGGTAAAAAGTCACAGTTGCAGTTACATACCCGATTAGTCTAGGGTACTTGAAGGAACTGGGAACATTAGTCCTACCCAGCTTCATTCAGAAACTCCACTTTGAAGAAAGCAGTTTTATTAGGCCTCAAGTGTCTTCTGTCCATTCATTCCCTTTGAGCATCTAAATGAGCTAGTCTCACTTATTTTATTAGCCTATCTTATCTGTTCAGCAGAAAAACCCTGATTCCTCAGCAAAAGAAAGACAACAAAAGACATTCTCTTGAGAGTAGTATGTATTTAAGAGACAGATCCTCTCCATCAGAGGTCATGGGATCTCTGGTTCACACATCTTCCAGCTGCCACAGAATAAAATCAGAAGGGTCCAACCTCTCTCCAGTAACTAACAACTCCAATAAATCTTTCTTGTTAAAAAATTCCCACCCCGATGGGATCCTTGCTGCTGAAGCACTTGCAGCATATCAGGCAGCCACAGCAGACACTGACCAGGAAAGAAACAACTTGAATTTTTCATTTTCTACATTCATTTTAGAAGAGCACATTTTATGATAAACACAAGGTCTTCAGAAGACAAATTCTCTTTCACCATAGTAAGAATTAGGCCACTTGAATTAGAAACTTGAAGGATGCATATTTAAAAGGGTGACCACATCCACACTGCATGGCTAAGTAGCAGAAATCTTTGCTGAAGAATCTTATGAATGCTAGAAGGTCATAGTTTCAAAAGGTGTCAGCACAAATCTATGGAAGCAAAAAAAAAAACCTCGAGCCTACTATTAAATACAAGAGTATCACCACAGGTTCAGGAACTCAGAAGTAAAATTTATTATATGCTAGAAAAATGCCCTTAAAAAACCCATGTGATATATTTGCAAAGTTCTTGGTACTGTTCCTTGATACCTGGAGACAGGATTCTAGATTAGATTAAACTTTTGTTTGAAGTGGTACTACTTACTGTTCTTGCATTATGTCCCCAAAAGAGTATTGTCTTACTTTGCATTTGGGTACTTTTTCTTTATAGCAGAGCATTTGAGCAGTTCCCTCTGAGCTCAGTTCTTGCCAACAAATGTGTGAGGAAAGCTGGCTAAATCAGGAGTTACTGCCAGCCACTGCCAGCTGTAGCCGTAACATCAAGGTTCTTCAAGCTGGCAGTGATGGAACGTGAAATAGCTGGAACTGAGCAAGAAAGCTTTTCCTTCGTGAATCTAACAAGAAAGATTCCAAAGGAGCTGGAATGTATAACTTCGCCTGGATTATTAAGAAGCTCCCTTACTAGAGGGTTATATGCATACTATGTAAAGAAGAAAAAAAAAAAAAAAAATCTCTAATCAGGTTGTGACTAGTTAATTGCTTTCTGGTAGAAGAGGAGTAGCTGGCTCCTCCAAGGACAGAGGCTGAAGCTGCAAACAGGAAGAAGGACAAATTAGGGCAGAGAACGAACAGGAAAAAGCAAGTGAATGAAGATGGGCAGATAAATGTAAATCTGCTGAGCAGGGGAGTTGTATACTGAGACCCTGAGGTAAAGGGTAACAAGCAGTACAGCTCCAGGATTTGGCCTACTCTGAAAAGAGATGAAAATCTGAAAGAGCTTGAAGACACAGCATGATGAGGTCTTGAGTCAGTCAGGGATGGAAGGTGGATCAGCATAAACAATCAACCTAGAGAAAACTCCTCCTCCAATGTTAAAAAGATTTTAAGCAGGAAGAAAAAGGCATTGTCAGAACACAGGTTAGATTAATTACCCTTTCTAAAGAAAAAAGAGACATCTTAAAATGTTTAAGTAAAACAAAGTAAGATTAAAAGCATCTCTAAACAGATTTCCTCCTGCCCACAAATGAGTCCTTTCTTCCAGGCTTAGTCTCAGACCAGTAACATGGTGGTTTTCTGAAACAAAGCAAGTGATGCATTGTCCCTCCCAAGTCCCCAGGAATGTTTATTTCCATCACCTCTCAGGCTTGGCTGTTCCCTCCTCTCTGCAATGTTCTCTTTTTGCCTCTTGCTGAGTTCTGCCTCTCTGAACACCCCACCCCACATAGTGAAAACTCCTCTGCCTAAGCACATTCAGTTACTCCTTGGGGACAAGTCATCTTCCTGCCTTTCTCCATAGGTTCCCGACCCTATCATTCTCTTTTTAAAGAAACATGATATATAATCTCAAATAAATAAAGCAAATGTGACCTATTGCATGGGGATTACAAGACAAAATGGTTTGAGAAATGTAAAGTTGCATGTGCCCTAAGGTTAAGATCAACAGATGAGGTGCCAAGAGAGTAACTCTCGGTAACTCGGAAAAAATTACCAAAAACTTGGCCATAAAGTCTGAAAAGCTATTCTCCTAATCTGATTGATGCCGGTAAATTTTGTTATATCTGTATTTGGTGGATGTCCTAAATTTCTACCACAAAATGGAGAAAGGACCTTGCTTTTCTAGACAAAGAAAAAGGGTAGGTATGGGGAGAATTTTTGGAACCATCTCTTAGCAAAGTCATAATCTAGTTTGTTCCAAGGGACTGTAAGGAAACCATAAGCAGCACTCATCTCTATCACTGTTGGCTGCAGAAGCCTATGCTAGATTCAGTGTTATGAATATCATTGACTGTTTGGAAGTTATCACAGAAGTGACCATTAACTGACTTGAACATGGCTGTAGACAGGCTGTTTCAGAATTCTCAGCTCCTGAGATAAAATCCAAATTTTAATTGTCAGCATTGACTATTGCTCTTATTCCACAATTCTCAGAATCTTTTGTACACCTAATCTTGTACTCTGGTTTAGTTTCTATCCCAATTTGAGGCACTGTGAGAGCCAGGCCAGGAAGAAACACTACCTCATATTTCAGTGAGTTCCTGGCTTATAGAACAATCATAAGCTGAGGTCTACACTACTGACCTAGGGCCAGCTGAAGATTCTATATGAGGACACAACAAATGCATTCTCCTGACACTAAAATTCCTGTGAAACCAGTATGTCTACTCATTATATCAACCTACCTTCCATATTCATTGAAGCATCTTTTTTTGAGCTGTAATGGAGTACATAGTAATGTTGACTGACTTGTCCTCATAATCATCCTGTCTTCTGGAGAACCATTGCTGCTTACAGCAGTAGTTTACAAGCAGCCTCTTTCAAACAGTATTTGCTGCTTTTTTAATTTCACCTAAGGATCACATGTACTTAAGGTATCCTAAAGGAGACTAGAATAAACTTTTTGTTTTCACTTGTAAAGGACCCTGTAGGGTATTTGCCACCATGAGAGCAATGAAGAGATGTCTTATTAGTTCGGGACAGCACACTAGGCCATAACACCATGCTACAGGCCACCAATACAAGACTGCCCCAATTAATGCTGATCTCCATCCAAAATTTCCAGTAGTTCTTAAATACCATTCTTCTGTACCTATTGACTCCCGAAAGAATTCTATAACCTATTCTTTAGGAAAGATGAGTTCAAACAAACTAATGCAAAATTTGCATGTCCATTTCTACTTTTAAAAGGTTTGTAAAGGCACCTTTAGTAAGTTATCTTCTTTTTGCAGTATTTAATGCAACAGGATCCCAGTTCCTAACTAAAAGTGGCTTAGTAATGCAAAGCCTATATAATAAGATGCTCCTGGCATTTTTTTATTTTCGTTTTTTATATTGTGGATTCCTAAGACAATTCATTATTCTTTTTGTAACTCTTTCATCTTATGAAGTGCCAGCAAAATTCCACCATGTTCTCTCTGGAGCACCTATTACTTCAACAAAGCACTAACCTTAAAAACATTTTAAAGTGTAATGTAACTGCTTTGCTTTCATTGGAAGCTGCAGCTGGAAATGGTAGGAGGTGGGGCTAGGGGGAGGGCTACAGGGGTGGCTTCTGTTAAAAGCTGCCAGAAGCTTCCCCCAGGTCAAATACAGCCAATGATGGAACCATCACTGGCCAAGGCCATCAGTGACAATGGTAGTGCCTTTGTGATAACATAGTTAAGAAGGGGGAGGAGGAGGGAGGGGCGGAGGGAAATCCTGCAGCTGAAGAAAGGATCGAGAATATATGTGAGAAACAACTCTGCAGACACCAAGGTCAGTGAAAAAATCATCTGAGAAGGGAAAAAGATGTTTGTCATAAAAGAACTGCAGGTGACAAAACTATGTAAAAGACATGCAAAACCTTTTAACTGCAAAAGGGAACGTGTAATCGAGGAGAACTGAATTAGTAAAAGAATTACAGGCTTTCAATGAGTGATTTCTCAGGATATAAAGAAACTTTAGTTTGGCCATGTCGTCATGAGAAACCAGAATAAGAAATCTTCTTTATATGGAATGATGCAATGCATATTATTTTGGTTTTGGTTTTACTTTGCATTTTAAAATATAATGCAAGGCTTTACTCTTCCATGAAATGCTTCTATAGAAATTTAGCTCTGTGGAACTTCCCAGCAACAACAATTTTTGTTCCCTTAAATACTGTGATGGCTCAATCTCTTTGCATGTTTAACTGCATCCTGTTCCACTGACTCCAGTGGTGTCTTTTAAGGTAATCAAAGAACTTACCCTGGAATCCAGACGAAGCACACATGGATAGAACCCCATCTGACTTGTACCTATGATGCAGGCATGTGCATCTAAGGTAGCTGTCTGATTCAAACCCAGATTCAGTCAAATGAATCTCATTCTTACTCTGCAAGAGGCCACGGGCAGAACAGCTTTGTCCTCTTCAAGGACACCTCTGGAAACACTCGGTGACTCATGGCCCATTGTAAAGACCCACCCCTACTGTAATCCTATAATATGTTTCCAGACCTATTTTTTTTGTCCATAATGGTAAACAGATCTTTTACCTAAGTAAGTGTTTTATACAAACACTTTCTGAAGAAAGCTACTGATTCTTGCTGCAGAACTGCCATCTTAGTTTTTAAACAAATTTTATAGTTGATGAAATAAAATAAAGACAAATTCCAAGAGCATATTGTTGTTCTTAGAGGCAAGTTAAAAAGCAAAATCAGATGACATAAATCCACATCACACATCTATTATTTCACACAAAACAAAAAAAAGAACAATTACATAAAACAGGGCTTTACAAAAGTTTGGCAGTGTTAGACAAATGAACACAGATGCTATGCACTGCTTGGAAGAATAATTTACTTTGTTAGCTTACAAAAGTGACAGTGTTTCATGTTACACTGTAAATTATAAGTACAGCTAGCAACTTTGATCCTGCAAAGGTTCTAACTCTCTCCTGAGATGCAATAAACACTTGTGACCTTGCTCTCAGGGGTAGCTTGGATTAAGACTTAAGTTAGCAAAAAGTAATGAAGTTTGACATTTTTGTTGCTGCCTCATTGGCTAACAATTTATATTCTGATTGCAGAATCTAGGTACAAATGCTGACACTGAATTAACATAAACTTTCCAGGTAGAGCCTTAACCAAACTTAAGCATACCTGCAGACTCTGTTAGGCTATCAGTTTGCAACAACATACTCATAGGACAATAGACAGCTTTCTTATACAATAGACAGCTTTCTTATACTTCTTACTGGCATGATCACAGCACTTAGAATTCTGATTCCTACTTATGTTTTATACACAAGATATGGTTCTGGCTTCATAAAGGTATCAAGGAGGCACAAGCATTCTGACTGCAGCCACACAACAATAAAACTGGTGTCCTGGTGTGACATGGGTCACATCTCATACGTTTTACTGAGTACCACAAACTTCACAGGTTGATGAGGACCTGTGCTTCAGAACAACATGGTAACAAGCTTCTCCTTTTATACTTCTACAATGCTTTGTCCCTAAACCTGCAAGAGGTATTCTGAAAATGCAAACTGTAGACTTAGTTTTATGTGCATCTATGCAATTCACAGAAAGTAATAGTCAAGCAGTAGTTTGGTTGGATTTGATGATCTTAAGGGTCTTTTCCAACCTAAATGATTCTGTATTTTTTTGATTTATTATACAATTCTCAAGACAGCTAAGTTGGGGTTTTTTTGTCCCCTGAATACAGCAGATAATGGAAAAACTGGAATGCAAACCCCTTGGGAAGCTATCTTGGAACAAAAATATCATAGGACAAAAAACCAGATTTGTTAGAGAATGCCTAACAAACAGTCTGAACTAGTTTTATTTTGTGAGCATTTTGCTCAAAATAATAGTCTATGAACAGAGTTAGTATTTAGATGTAAGGTATAATTAGCTTTTGCCTACACATATGAAAATTCCCATTTTAGGTACTTAATAAATTACCAGAATTTGTTGAAAAACTGATGTGAAAATCATATAGCGGTGAGTGTGAAATACAATAGATAACCCATGAACTATCTATCCTGTGAGAAAGTTTCATTATTTTGAAAAAGCTGTACTAGCCCCCATTAGAGTAGAACAAAAGCTGTTAATACTTCAGAATTTTGCAAATGGCTTATGTTTGTATTGATGCCATTTAGAAGTACAGCAGTTTTCAATATATAATGAAATTTGGTTTAGTCTTCTTGAAAAATAAAAGTACTTATACAAAAGCCCAAATGAACTAAAAATCAGATTTCTCAGATATTGAAGCAAAATCTAAAATAGAAAAATTAGATAGTTCCAAATTATTAAAAATGTTTACAGGTTTCTATGAAATTATTTTTATAAGATCATGGTGTTTTCAGTACTTACTGGTTGCTCACCAGACCAGCATATATTGCAGACTTGCAGACCTGCAAAATGCAATGAAAAAGAAAATATTTCTCCCCCCTTTTCTTAAACTCAGCATGAAATCACAACTCTATTGATTTAAAGACAAGGCCTTTGATAGCATTAGTGTAGTCAGGGCTTCCACACACAAAGGATTTTCTTTTTGACCAGTAAAGTTTTACAGTGTACAAACATGTTTATGCATGTCTATGTCTGTAAGAAAGGTATGTAATTATATGAACAGGACTACACATGATGGGTACTTAGCTCTTAAAAGTCTAAACACACCTTTACATTTCAGAAATCAAGTTTGAAGGAAACTGCAATAGTTCTGGTTACTATAGCAATGTCAGCTTCAACATGCTGCCTTCTCTGGTGCATTTTACAGGAATGAAAAGTAGCAGCATGTTTGTACATATACAAAGAAAGAAACTAATGAGATGGGATAAGTAAGATGAAAACTTAACAAAGAAAAGACAGATACACATTTTTTCACACAGATCTCCCTAATACCCTGGCTGAGAGTTCAGCTTATATGGGAATGTGCTCAGGGAGCTTTTTAATATTAAATCAGGAGCTGGACTCCTTGCTTAAAATACTGTCAAAGATCTTCCAAGGACTTAGTGTCAGGAAATAATTGCATGTTAAGGAATTTCATGCCACTATGCCTATCTCCATTACATTAACAGGTACAGCAAGGTTTAATGGTTTTAAACCAATGTTTTTGACTTCACACCAGTACAGAAACAGCCTGCCTCCATGTAATTTGTTGTTATTTTGCAGATTCATTAAGGTCACTTTACAGTGTACTGCAGTGGCAATGGGAAAGTGACTGGGAAATGTGACATAATATGTTCAGTGTGACTTGAATAAGACACCTGGGCAATATTATTTTTAGAGTTTCCCAGAATAAATGCTGGATCACAAGACTAATCTTGTTCCAGTTTTAAATTATTAAATGTAAAAAACACTGTATTTTATTCAAATTGAATGAAAACAAAAGATCTGGAGGCAAATGACTCATGCATCAACTAACTTCATTAGGAGTGCTTGACTGTAATGAGGTATCAGAATTGGCTGCTTTCTTAGTTATCCCCAAATTAAATAGAAATTGGCAGCATAAAATGACAAAACATGTTCCAGAATTCAAGTGACTGACATTTTTTTTTTTTTTTCCCTCACAGTCTCCCAGGAAAGTAAGAAATACAAAAATCACCATTTGCTAATAAGCACATACAGAAATTTCAGCTTCAAAAGTGATTTACATTTACCCACAGCAATACACTGAATGGATGCCCTTACCTCTGGTCTAAATGTTTATTTGTCACTTTCTTCTGGTAAGGCAACACCACGGCTGAAATTTGAACATCTGATCAGCTTGTTAAAATACATTGTACCAGCCATACATAGCACAACAGCTATCGCCAGTGGAATTATTTCAAGTCTGAGTCTATAAAAGGATGTCAACTCTAGTTGACATTAAGAAATCACATTCTGGAAAAATGAAATGTTTAATGACTTTGATACTTGTTCCTTCCACTTTCACAGAGAATTTTTTCATCTATCAAATAAGAATAATTTGTCCCATTTCTTTGTTGATTAGTCTTTTGTTAATTGACAGACCTAATCAATCTAGGGATAACATGCTAACAGATATACATTGCATGCCTAGTGAGCCTCACTGCTGATGTAGCTCATGCTGACTGAGGTTTCTGCATTTTCTATCTTCACGACTGCACTGGAGACTTCTCCAGTGAAGACAAAACAAGTAACTCCATGGTTTCTGATGGACTTATTGACACTCTGTTAGTCAAAACTTATAACAAAACTTCTGCCAATGACATGATGTCTTTCTTCATGGTTGCAGCTGTTTAGATGAAATTGTGTTGTCAGTGCTGCACCCAGCAGTGAAAGCCTCATTAAAAATGGTGTGCTCACTGAGCTCCATACACAAAATAGTTTATGCCACAGATACAAACCGTTCTCTTGGCCAGCAGTAAAACACAGTTCATCTTCATATTTTTCCACAATAAGTAAAAAAACTGGGTCACTGGTGGTTTCTGTGAAGGGACTGATGCCAGAACATAAATTGGGCTGGCTTCTCAGTTCAATGATTGTTTAACAATATGAGTGACACAGAAATCCACATTTGCAGAATGATACTGTGTGATCATCTTTAGCAAATTTTGGTATCACTTCTCAAAAATATTTTATATGTCAGCAAACTCTTTATACTGAGGGCAATTTGATATTGACACACTGAAGAAATATACTTTATGAGTTTTTCCATGTTCTAGACTCAGGAAGATCTTCTAAATTAGTTGTAGCCTCTTTTTTTCTGCCTGGAATCAATAGTATTTCAGGATTATTGCAGCAAAGTCTATTCTACACTCTCTTCCTCTACCAAACTGATAGTAGAATGAATGGTAATATTTAGAAAATCTAGGCAAACGTAGTAAAACACATTTATATTTATATTTATTTTTGATCTGATGTTAGTCAGTTTATCAAGTAGGTTTTATTATAGTAAACAAATAAGAGTGGCAGAATTCACAAGAAAAAAAAAAAGATTATGTCATAAGAAACAACTGCCTTCAAAATTCATGTCATTCCCTAGGTATATCAACTACCAAAGTTATTAATGTGGGTAAGTGAAGAAATGATGGTGTGTCTTCTGAAATGCGAGTGTACTGTAGATGGAGATGACAAAAGCAGTCTAAGATCAAAACAACTCCGGTCTGAAGACAGATGAAAATAGCTGACAAACTCAGGAACAATTCTTTTACTTATTTAAGCAAAACATCTATTAAATCTCTAAATAAAGATAGCAGCGTTATCCTAAAAGATGTCTCTTCATGCAGTTCTTGTATTTAAATGTAATACTTTAATGAAAACATGTTAACAAATGGGTTCCAAAAATACTTGATTTTAAATAGCATCAAGTAGGTACCTAAATAAAATTACTAGACATTTTAAAAGTATTGTCACTGCATATATTCTCAAGATTCGTGACATTACAGATTTTGCCACTATTAAGGAAAATAAAAAACATAAATACCTCTCATTCTTACAGCCTGAGAAATGGCAGATGTGCAACTTTAGCTTTAGAAACATGAGAGCTATTGCTGTTAGCACAAATAATAAATGCTGGATGTTGCTGTATTTTAACCACAGCAATTTCTTTCATTTTTGTTGTCAACATTCCCAGAGGCATTAGTTTACAGATTTTTGAAGACAGACGTTATCAGATTCTGCTCTGCTGTACTTCTGCATACAGCACTAAAATATTATTCACATTTAAAATCTAATTTAGTTCTTTACATAGAGAAGCAAAACCATACAACAGCCTAGACATGCTTGCAGTAAACAGTTGAGATGAGTTGTGCTAGAGTAGAAAGTATTTTCGTATATAAAAAAATATATATTATTCAAAATGGAATCCTATTTAGGGATCACTTTTATTTAGATGTAAATATTAGCTCTAAAGCAGTTTATAAATTAGGGCACCAAGAATAATAATGTTTTGAAATTTTAGTTTAATCATGAGCTGCCTTCCATTCCTTTTACTAGTTTTCCTCTACATCTGCTTCTAAATTCTGCAATTAGATCAAAAACACAGGAATTTGTCTGATGTTAGAATAAAATAGAAAAAAATAACATCATAGAGGACATCACACAAATCTTGTCGCCTTGTAGGAAACCATCGGAAGTGGAAAGCTGCTGTTTGGAGTCCCACACGACAAGCAGCAGAAGCAGCTGAGGGAAAAGGTGAATCAAGTCAGTTCGCAGAGGTAAGAGCCATCCAGCTGGCTTTAGACATTGCTGAACGAGAAAAGTGGCCAGTGCTCTATCTCTACACTGATTCATGGATGGCAGCAAATGCCTTGTGGGGATGGTTAAAACAGTGGAAGCAGAATAACTGGCAGCATAGAGGTAAACCAATTTGGGCTGCCACAGTGTGGCAAGACATTGCTGCTCGGATAGAGAAACTAGTTGTAAAAGTCTGTCACGTGGATGTCCACGTACCTAAAAGTCGAGCTACTGAGGAACATCAAAACAACCAGCAAGTGGATCAGGCTGCTAAAGTATTCCAGACAGACCTAGACTGGGAACATAAAGGCGAACTATTTTTAGCTCAGTGGGCTCATGATACTTCAGGACATCAAGGAAGAGATGCAACATACAAATGGGCGCGTGACCGAGGGGTGGATTTAACTCTGGACGGTATTGCGCAGGTTATCCATGACTGTGAAACATGTGCCACAATCAAACAAGCGAAACGATTAAAACCTTTGTGTTATGGGGGACGATGGTCCAAGTATAAGTATGGGGAGGCCTGGCAGATTGATTACATCATACTTCCTCAAACCCGCCAGGGTAAGCACTATGTGCTTACCGTGACATATGTCCTCTATGATGTTAGAATAAAAGATTTGTGTGATGTCCTCCTGCACAGCCATTTTTGTCAAGGCTGTATTCCCAGATATTGGTCTCCAGCTCACATTAACTTCAGTATCAATTACATCTGTGAGGTGAATACAAGGCTTAGAGAGATATAAATGTATTACTAACACACTGGAAACATGAAGAGTTTAATAGAGCCATGGTAAAATTAAATTGTAACAAGCAGTCCCACATAAGTTTATGAATAAAATCTTCTGTGTGTTGTACTACTCATTTCTAGCCATAAAAATTGTATCACTGTTACAAAAATACCTACTTGTTTATTTTCAGGGTAATATTGGCATTTTCATTCATGAAAAATCCATTCAGTGCTACATAGTGCAGAGACTACGCCTTGTAAATGAGAGATGAACTGATATGCAGATTTTTTAGCTTAAGAGTGGATTTTAGAATAACCAAGGAGTACTTCACCATCAAAAATTTGAGAAGTATATGTAAGAAAATGTCTTTGTTTTACAGTGTTAAATTCCATTTTTTTTATCCTGGAATTTTATTTTTATTTTGATGTTTCTTCTTAGG
>JAAGNO010027151.1:0-13877 GCA_033439905.1 Ceryle rudis
CCCACCCGCCCGGCGGGACATTCCCCCGCAGCCCTGGGCGCGCCGCCCGCCCCGGGAACCCCGCAGTCCCGCCGCGCACGGGGCTGGAGGCCGTGCCCCCTCCTTCCCACTCCCTCCCCTTGGGCGCTCTCCCGCTGCCCTGCGGCCTCTGCCGGCGGGGGATGCGCGGGGCCTTGCCTGGCTGGGTGGGGCGGGCGGTGGCGGCGCGGACTCTGCTCCCTCCGCGGCTGCAGCTAAATGGTTTCCCAGCGGCGCACTTACAGCCTCTTGTTTTCCACAACCCTACCCGCCACAGCAACTTGACCCGCGGCCCCCAGATGCCCGCCCCTCGCCGCAGCCGATTGGCAGCCGTGCCCGTTCAAACAGCCTGCAGCACCGCCCGCTAAGGCCGGGGCCGCTGGGGATTCGCCGGCTGCTCTTCCGACGTCAGTGGCCGAGCAGCTCCTCGGCTAGGTCGAGCGCGAGGGGGTCGTTAGCGCTCTTACTCGTTGGAACCGGTTGGGGTGAGGATAGGGGAGAGGGCGGGACTAAAGGCGCTGGGCGGCGATTGGGGGAGAGGGACGGTTTAAAAAACCGCGGGGACCGCTGCCATTGGCCGTGGGGGGCTCTGTGCGTTTTGATTGGGCGGAGCGGGATGCTGTAGCGTGGTTTAAAAATACAAAGGAAGCGGGGAGGCTCGTGGGGTGGGTGAGATGAGCCGAGCTGTGGAAGCGGGTGGGTGACCATCGGTGCGGGCGGGGCACTTGCTCCGATCGTGGCCTGGCCACCGGAGTGTGGGGCTGGCCTACCTACCTACCTACCGCCCGCCCGCCCGCGGGGGTGGCCAGGAGCTGTGAGCGCGGACGTTCCTTCCTCTGGGGGTGGTGGGCCCGCCACTCCCCGAGCCTTGGTGGGCAGCGGCCGCCAGCTATAGCACTGGGGTTTGCCTTGGGCTGCGCCGTCTAGGAGCCACGCTCCTGCAGAGGGCTGTGGGGCTGGGTGGTGTAACTGCTCTGCCCTCTCCTCGACCCGACCCGCTGCGGGTAACGGCTGGGACGGCGCCCGCCCGCAGCTCTTTCCCCGCTGGGCCTGGGTCGCGCATGGTTACACCGCGGGAGGAGTGCTCGGGGTGCCAGCACGGTGCTGGGCCCGGCTTGCAGCAAGCTGCCGCGGGGAGAGAGGGGCTTGGCGGGGCAGGGGACACTCTTGCTTCCTCCTTCGGTGTATAAACGAAGAGCCCGTGGCAGGTTGCGGGGGGGTTGTCCCTCCCTTGTCGGAGTACAAGCACAGATGTTGGGAAGGGAAAGCATCACCTCTCCGCGTTTTATTCTCCCTGTGAAGTGAAAGCTCCAGCAGCAAAGCTTAGCCGGAGATACACATTTGCATTAGTGCTTTCAATTGAACCGCCAGCAGTGACTGTGGCCCTTTCGGTTTGGGGATAAAACCGAAGTTTCCGTACAGTCATTTAGTCTGTCTTGCTGTGATTTAACCCTAGTCTATGTGATACGGGTTTTTCTCATGTTGAGAGGGTTTTTTTTCTGTCTTTATTTTATTCAAATTTTCTAGTTAACATCAGTTTGGGTAAATATTCTTAGTAATCTTAAATTCTCTAGCACTCTCACTTTTTTGGGTGTAATTTGTAGCACTGACGAAAGGCAGGTTATAACTTTGCTTACTGAAGATACCATGTCTTCAATAGTTTTAATCATGTTAACCGGGGTCAGTGATTTTTAAAAAAAAGGGGGAGAGGGGGAGGGCAACTTTAAAAGACAGCAGCAAGAATGCCTAAACTACCAGAGGGTGTTGTCTAGTTGCAGGTATAAGAGCAGTCAGTGTCTTGATCTTCAGAGTCTTCCCCCATTCCAGATTTGCTCAGTGGAAGGAGCATTGAATAAGGAGCACTTAGCAAGTCCAGTCCTTTAAGCTTCCTTTTGTGGGTTTTTTTGGTTGGTTGATTGTTGTTTGGGTTTTGTTTTTTGTTTGGTTTTTTTCTTCCAATGAGGATGTGTTCACACAGAACAGTTGACTAATATGGTAGTAAATGCCTCCTTTATCCCCGTTTCATTTTAAGATGTATGTATTTGCTCAAATTGCAGCCCTAAAAGACTTCATGTAAATGGAAAAAATTAGTCAAAATCTCTGAAGAGAAAGTAACTGGGAGTTAAATTGTCAGAGCAATGCAGAGATACGTATCCCCTTCACAGATGTCAAAGCCTGTCAGAAACCAGTTATCCAAATTCTTGTATCACCTAACTTCTGTTAGGTTCCTTCTGATTGTGTTTAACCTGCAAACAAAGCTTACACTTATCTTCTAAATTAAACATTTACACAGGGGATATTCTATGTTCCAGCTTTGGCTTTTTATTACTGTAAACCATTCCCCTTCTTCCTGGTAGCAAACTAGTGTTCTCACTTCTGTGGTTCTGAATTCTGTGAAGGCTTAGAGTAAGGAGTTGTTTTAATTTGTTAGGTAGCTTTAAAAACGCCTTTACTTCATCTGTTGGTTGGAAAGCGCTATTTCGTTCAGTGAGCTAAGTTGCCAGATGGGTTACTTGTTCATTTTGTGGTAAACCACCTGTATAAAGCAGCTTCTTGTGGAGGATTCTCTAATTATTACAGGAGTTTTGTAACAGATGGTAGAATCTTACAGTACTAGGGTACTGAATGAAACATAGTACAGCCATTAGTATCGCTGGTGTAAAATCATTCTTTGTCCACCAGACTTAGCAGGAGCTTTCTGTATCACACCATTCAAACAAATTAATTGGTACTGTCTGGGTTGTTTACAGCTGTATAAAATGTAGGTTTACTCCATTTACTTCTGAATCCTTGCCAACGTGGTTGAAAGAACAATGAAGTGGTCCACTAGTTTTTCAGGAAAAAGTTTTCTCAATGTCAGTAATTCTAAAATAGAGTAGTCGTGAGCTCTGGGAGTTTGTCATTGAAAAGTTAGTGGGATGACTACACAGGCACCAGAAATTATTTTTAACAGCTGAAAGAAGAATTTTTTCTCATTTTATCCTTCTAAATCCTTTCTCTGGCAGTTCTTGAACAACAACAGCAAAAAAAAAAAAAAAGGCTTTATCTAAGTTTATTATTAACATATTTTTACTCTTCCTTTTAACATTAGTAAAACAAGTTCATGGAAAAAATTAGTTTGGAACAGTCTTTGGAAATTATGGGATATGATTGCAGTGAGGCTTCCTCTGTTGCATCCGTTTCCATATCTGCTCTAAGAATATGAAGAAGAGGGTTGTAGAAAAGCAGGTAGGGTGAGAAAGTGTAATTACCGCTATGGGAAAAAAACGAGATCTGATTTTCAAATGGTTTATTCATATGTTTCAAGAGAGAAATTAGGTTCTTTGTTTTCTTAAAGGTTTTCTTTTTTTCAGAGAAGAGAATCTATAAAAAAAGACGATGTTTGCACAATTAAATATGTACGTAGAGTTAGGTCATGCAACATAGGGCAGCATAGGAAAGGAAACAGTTGTACTCTTTAACATCTGTCTGTCCTCCAACAAGGAAGGCAGTACTGAAAATTCTCCATGCTTGAACATGATACTGGAAGCTTTCCCCAGCAGCACCGACGCTGAAAGCTCCACGCAAGAACACCAATGTTAGAAACTTGTCAGTCCCAAAGCTGTGCCTTCCAGCACCCTCGTGCCTGGAAAAGCACTTCTCTCTGCGCCTGGTTCCACAATAAAAGCTGTCACCATTTTTTCATTACACCACACTGTTCCTTTTCAGACAAAACCACAAATTCTGTCTCGAGAGATTCAGTTGCTGCTGCTCTTCTAAAGCAGTGATCTATGCAGTATTGACTTTGGTCGGTCCGTGTGGTTAATTTATTAACCACATGTGGATGACAGTTGTGGGGAAGAAGCATAAACTCCAAGGCTTGAAACTTACTTCTGCCCGAGTAATTCAGCTCATGAAATGATTAAGTTTTATAGCTCCCTGGCTTCCAGCCTTTTTGAGTGCCTAATCTGCTCCACAGCTACGATTTTGAGAGCTATTGTTAACTTTGATTATTCTTCAATAAACTTCATGTGAGGAGAGATAAGCAATGTACAGACTAGAAATGCTGGATAGAAGGAACAGACCAAGCAGGCAAGACCAGGTTACAGAGATGAAAAATGTTTTTAAAACAGAGTAGGTCACAGACATCAACAATGAGTGAATGGAGTGATCCTACTTTACATCATACTGTATCTCTTGGCTTCTGTGGGCAGCTTCTACAGTTCTTCTGGATACTGGTGTCAGTGTGGACAAAGCAAGGGAAGAAAGTAACAAAGAACTTTTTTTTTTTTTTTTTTAATCAGCAGATCCATTGCAAAAGATACCGTTGAGCTGAGGAAATTGCAAACTACAGTTGCATGACCTTAGCTGTGACCAAACTCTCATTCTGGTGTAAATGTAGTCTAGGGTGACACTGTCAGTTTTCATTCAGCCAAGGTAAAACCACCACGACCTAGGCTGCTTATCGAAATTCAACCCAAAATTTAGTTTACTGTAGTGTTCCACTTATAAGCAGGTACTTTCTCTGCAGCCGTCCAAAAGTTTGCAAAGCTGGTATTTCTGTAAATATCTTAAAGAATTGTATTTAAGATAATATATATTAAAATTTTCTTATATTTTCTCGTGTTGTATATCACATAAATAATACGTATTTTATAAAAATTAAATATATTTACCCTTTAAACATTACACTTTTATTATATGTGCTATTGTAAAGCCTGCATAACCAGTTAAGCAGCTCGTAGGCAAACAGCAGCCATGTTACACCAGGCTGGTTTGGTGTGAAAGCTCAGGAACTTGTTTTGACTTTGTGCTGTGTACCACATATCTAAAACAAAGGCAGCCTACATTAGACACTAGCCGGGACAGCTGTGGAGCAGAGACTGCACTGCAGCAGTCATATGATAGGAAATAAATACAACAAATCTCTCGTGGTACTAATGCAGATAATATTAGGAACACCAGCTGTTCCTGGTCACAATAGTTGTTAACTGAACTTTTCCAGTCTTAATTTGACAAGAACTTTTTTCCACTTGCACAGGATTAAAATGACTTTTTTTTTTTTTTTTTAATTACTTTTCCATTCCTAGACCTTCTTTTCATTTACTTTCTTATTTACATTCAAAGCAATACTCATATAGCACTTTTTCCCTGGAGATGTTGATAGGCCTCCTTTATATTTTGCTATGCTGTTAATGTGTTTTT
Organism: Ceryle rudis; assembly: GCA_033439905.1. NCBI lineage: Eukaryota > Metazoa > Chordata > Aves > Coraciiformes > Cerylidae > Ceryle > Ceryle rudis. The sequence continues at coordinate 5,203 of JAAGNO010027151.1, forward strand.
GCAGGTATGAGAAGAAAGCAGTAATTTGCTTTTCTTCATCCATTAGATAGTTTCACAGGCAGTTTAGAGGGGCTTTAAAATGTGGATAGCTGTAACTTACACTAGGAGATTGGTTTAAATGGATAAAAACAAAGTTTCTATCCTTCTGTGCCCACCCTCTAAACTCTTGCAGCCTTGGTAAGCATTGGTACTCTACCTGAAATGTATACACGTAAGAAATAAAATGTAATTACTAATAAGAATGTTATGTTGTTTGGGGATTGGGAGAACCTAGTTCCAGGATATTTTTTTTCTCCCCCTAAGCAGTAAGACAAAGGGTTGGATTGTGTCTCACCCTGGAGGCGCGACATCCAGCAGGCAGATCCAAAGAGGCTGCAGTCACAGTCCCTCTCCTGAATAGTCCAAGCACACATGTGAGGCTAGCCGCTGGTGCTCAGTGCTGCCAGAATGAAGTGCATGTTAACCCAGGGTGACTTACAAATGTTGAAACTTCTACAGACCAAACCAGAACATTTTGTTTGTACCTTGGCCGTTCCGAGGGACTGTTTTCTTCTGTAGTTGTGCAGGCTAGAAATCTAAAACCAAGCTGAACCTGGCAGTAGAAGCTGTTTCCTATGTAATTTCAGCTCTAAAACCTTTTAGGAAATAGAAGAAATAGGGTGAGTTAGCAAAGCTGCGTGCCACAGGCCGCAAGAGGAAGGAGGAATCGTGCCCTCCTGTCTCCTGCAGCCAGAAGAGAGAAGCGAGTTTGGCTGTTAACAGCCTGGTTCCTTGTAAATGTTGTGATACTCATAACACATTGGCCTTGGGTCCAGGTAACAGAACAACTTTAATGAATTTCAGTGAGTCTCATTGAACTTAAATGGGTCTCAAGTTTTGGTCGTGCTGTGTTGTTAATGTAGATGTCATAGTAGAATAATGATTTTCTTCTTACTTCTGGCAAATAGTGCTGTCATGTTAGAAGTGATCATAGGATACACAGGTAGTCTGCTGATACTAGAAAGAAAATGCTCAGGAAATTTTGAAATTGTTGATTCAATCATCAGTCTCACTTTTATTCATGGATCCTGTGTGATTTTCCAGAAACAGATGATATAAAAGTTTATTTCTCTAGAGGATCCCATTGTATACCCTACTCTATACTGTGCTTTACAGCAACAAGGAAGGCTGTTTCAGAGATACTATGCTACTAGAAAATGTGTCTGTCTACAATACCAGTCAAAAGCTTCTACTCCATAGCACCAACTCTTGTGGGAAAAAAAAAATTCCTAAGGAAGTTCAGTGATAAACCCTTGGGCCTGTGATTAATCTTCAAAATTTAGCGTGACCATGTGTGAAGATAAGTGGAAGCTCTCCCTGAGCACAGGCAGGGATAAACACCTACTACAAATAGAAAAGAAATAGGCAGAGGCACAGTTGTTCATATGAAGAAATAAACAAGGAAATCTCAAGTGAAGTTGTTCCATGTCAAAGAAAGGCTGGCTTATTCAAAGCTAATGAGAAACTAAATGCAGCCCAAAGCATGTCTCTTCGAGTTTTTAAAAGTTGAAAAAGAGAATTCTTAAAACCTGTAAACTCTCTATTGCAATGTAAACCTGTAAGAGAGAAACCATCTTGCTGATAGAGTGAATACATGCCAGTTTGTGGGCTTGATCATGTGCAATTTTTGTCACTACATTTTATACTAATAATTACAATTTTTACGTTGTTAAGTTATTGGAATATGTACAAATATTGAAAGCATAAAACCTGTGTTTTCCTTTTTCAGGAGTTAAATATTTACTTCATAAAGATATAATTCATTTTGGAAGAGACTTTCATGATATAACTAGAAACACAGATAATCAAAGAGGTTAAAGTTGCTTAAGAGGTAAAAGATCTGTATTATTGTTGCTCTAATTCTGAAATAATTTACAAGATCATGTCAAATCCTGTTAAATCCTGTTCCAGCAGTCACTTTTGGAGAGAGGTAAGCATCTTTCATGCCTGTGGATAGCTGTAACAGCAGAATCAAGTCTCATCTGTCGTGTTTTTAATGTTAATAAATATTAACAGCCAAATACTTGGATAAAAAACAAAACAAAACCAACCAAAAAAAAAACCAAAAAAAAAAACCCCAAAAACCACAAAACCAAAACCCAGCCTTCAAAAAACATATCTTATTTCAAAACCATAATGTTGAAACCAGGGGGTGGGGGTTTCTTCTTGTGTTCTGTGCTTCAGGATATGTCCTTGACCAGATTTCAAACCTACCTTTTTGACTGTAAAGGCTAGAAGCTTTATCAGGGTGAAAGCTGAGATTCTAATGTTATCTTTCATGTAAGGCAGGTGAGGTCTGAGGAGCATTAAAGATGAATGGCAATATCTAATGAAGAATCAATGCTTTCGATCAGCTGCCGTAAATTCAATGCATGATAGCAGTACGTACTATCCAAATGTAGGAAACCTGGTACATTCTGCCCAGTGGCCATTTTTTGTGGGAAAAAAAAAATAATAATTGCAAAACATTTTATCCAGTCCTTTTCCCATAATATTTCCCAGTTAAAGGTTTACTGTCAAGTGACATCAGCAAAAAACAACTGCAGTTCAAAAGTATTGTTATACATGCGTTTGTTGGAGTATAAGCCTGTATCTTTTACCTAGAACGAGTTCTGCAGAAGGTCAGGAAAACATTTAAACCCCAAACCCACATGTAATTTTACTGACTTTACTAAGATGTATTAGTATCAAACTCTTATTTTATTTTTACTAGTGGAATTTGAATACTTTTTAAAGACTTTCTAAATGATGTGTTCTGGACATGGGTGGAGGAAGTGTTCACCTGCTCCCAAGGGGCCCTTAAAACCTGCTGTTAACAAGAGCTAAGTCAGACCTAGGGATGCTTATAACTGTACTGCAAAGGCAAGGGCACTTCCTTTCTGCAAGACAAATCGGTACCAGAGGAGGACGTGACGGTGTAAAGGAGCACTGTAGTTTCTAGGGTCCTCTGACAAACTGTGAAGATGGTGTAATATGCGTTAATGCAAAGCGAAAAGCAAGTGATTAAAGACAGTGCAGAATCTGCATTTCTATAAGCAGGAAGCAGTGGTTCACAAAACATTAGACTGTAGCAAAGAGTATACAATGATTTTTGTGGTATCAGGAGTGCATTAGAGACCAGAAAAATTTTCTGAAAAATTATGCCAGTTTCTGCTATAGGAAAAAAAAAATGACCAGGGTTTGGGTTTTCTTTTAATTTATTTTCAAGGGATGAAAAAATAACTCTTAAGCAATATACTACATCAGTCTATTACTCATAGCTAAACTTTTATTGCATTATTGCACAAAACCTCTGGGGGATGATACTTTTCCACTATACAATCCAGATAATTGAGTTACATTTCAGAAAAGCACTACTGATGATTTCGTTAGGTCTGGTTTTACTACTGATGATTTCGTTAGGTCTGGTTTTGACTGTGAGACAATGTGATCCAAAGTGTTAATTAAAGCAATCTGGATGATGGGTGACTGCAACAAACGGATGTGCACTTTTAACTGGGCTGAATAGGGGCTTGTGAGGAGGGGGGGTGTTAAACCTAGAGGGTATCTTGCTGCAAAACTGGAAGTTGGCTTCTCTGCTTCCATGAAGTTGTGTTAGAAGTATCTCACCTCATACTTTATTGTTTAATTCTCCTAACAAACAATTTGTCACACTTTCAACAAACATCTAAATTTCTGTACCAACATTCCTGTATTTTTGCATGTAAGAACGAAGCCTTCTAACAGAAGGTCCTTTGATGCCTCCTGTAACTAATGGCTTGTTGCGAAAGTGAATTGGCACAAACTGTTAAGGGGCAAGTATTACAAATCTTTAAAGCTTTTACAGTACACAGGCTTATCAGTTTTAATCCCCTAACACCTAGATTATTCTTAAAATACAGTGTTTAGTTTTGGACCCTGTTTACTGCTTTAAGTCTTTTGAGAAAAGCCCATGTTGCATAAACTCTTTCATACACCCTTAGTTTCCATTGTACAAGGCAGAACGCTTTAAAAATTGGCTTCAGGTAGATTACTCAAAGACCTGGAAATACCACTTTCACATCAATATCACTATTTTGGTTACAGGTATGATTTTTTTTTTCCTCTTACTGTATTACTTGAATCATATACAATACAGATTAAATTTTGTTATACAATTGATTATCCAAAGTTGTATTTTAACTATCCTAGTGCAAAACATATAAAGAAGTAAGAAAAAAAAAAAATGCGGTCTGTACGTAAATCTTAAGATTCCTGTGCTTTGGGATCTGTGCTTTAGCAGGTTTGGACAATAAATTGGAGACAGAGCCACAGGCAGTAGCACAGTTAGTTGGTGCTGGAGTGGGAAGGGACAATCAGAGACTCAAAAATCAGAAAAAAAAAAAAAAAGAATAATACAAAGAATAGGACCTGTTTCTGATAAGGAAGGAGATACTTGGTCACTGACCTTTATCACAGACTGTGAATGCCTATCTAGTAGGTTGCTTTTTTAGCAAAAACACCAGGGCGTGTGGTGGAAGTAGCAGGATTTTTCAGGTGCTTTAAGGGTATCTATTTTTCACTGAAATAGTTACAATCCAAAACAAAGAAAATGTATATTTGGTGTGAAAAATGTATACCAATAGTTTTCCTTATTATTCCATTTGCTAACTGGATAATTTTAGGTGCTGCACACAAGTGCACTAATGTACACTTAGACTTCAGATGAGTGTTACCTGTTGGACAAAGGAATAGTCACCCTGAGTTGAAGCTTATCATGTGAAGATATATACAGTTACAAGCCACATTTCCTTTCCAAGATTAATTACTAATAATAAGTTTGCAATGTGCTTGCAATATACCCAGGGTGATGCGTCCGGTTACGGTTCTTCTCTCTCAAATTGCAAAACCCATCAGTCAAAAGCTAACAGGAGCTGGGACATATGGCATCTCGGGGAGGCACAAGCTGCTCTGCTCCCACCTGCACCTGGCCTGCCTTGTGTCAGGAGGGGCCACTGAGTCCCGCTGACTTTAGAGCCTGGGAGCTGCAAATTCAGGCACACTTTTCAAGATGCTGTAGCTCCTGTTCCTTCGGCTTGCCACTGACAAGTCATCCATGCTGTGTTTTTGGCACCCGTGAGGGATGTGGATTACTGCTGCCTTCTGTACAATTCAGCTCTCCTTGTGTTCATGGATCGTAAATGCTAGTGAAGTTTCGTGGATAGAGTTGCTGGTTTGGAGCTGCCATATCCTTTGAAGTGATTTCATTTTTGAAGTTTTAGTCTAATCAGTATATTGTGGCAACACTGCGTCTCTTTATGTTCATTTAAAATCTCTCCCTATATGTGCTTCAGTTTTATCTGAATACTTCCTCTAACCACTGCCAGAGCCTGTTATAAAACCATAATTTTAGAGGACATATAGTCTAGCAGAATCCCTCCATCACAAGAGGGGTTTTTTTTATTTCACAGGGCCAAAGCTTTGTGAGTTTGCAAATCCACCCTGTGGTAAGCTTCATACTGCCTGACAAGCCCATCTAGCTGCAGCTTTTTGTATTTTTTGATCCCACATATGATGCAAGATTAAAAGTGACATGATTTCTTTGTTACTGCAAGCAGGCATTCATACCAAATGAGGTGGTGTCCCTCCCCCGCCTTCCACGGGACCTTCCTGTGTGTTGGGACATCACATAACTGAGTGGTAAAGCAGATCAGGGTTAAACTTAACTGATTTTCTTGTTGCTGGTCTAGCTGTAACCCAATCCAGTGTGCCGTGCAGCCATGGAAATGCTTTTACAGGCACAAAGAAGGACAGGGCACAGGTGTGAAAGCAACTTACCACAGAAGCAGAACTGTCTTTCTCAGCCCCGCTGCTGTCTCACCGTGACCTAATCATGAAACTACAATATGACTTCACTTGAAATTCCACTTATAAATTAACATATTGGCAAGCATGACTGGGTAGCATAAGTGGGCTTTTAACTGCTCATGAACTACAAAGAGGATCAGAAACATATCAAAAATGCACAAGTGATCTTTCCATCATAACAAATCACGGCACCCGTACCCAGACTGATATATTTTATGCTCACAATGAGGTCAAATCCCTCCAAAGAAATGAAAGGGACCTCAAAAGACACAGCCTAAGACTCTAGAAATTGCTATTCATGACCCAGATTTCCACTGAAGAATTCCTGGAACTCACCCTTGTCCCACTTTTCCCAGCTCATGCTTCCTATGTTTTTCTTTAAGGCCCGCTATCATTGTTACCGGATTGGTTTTTTAATTATTATTTAATTATTATTTTAACGTGATTACATTTTTTGAAAGTATGAAATCACAGGAAATTTAAAAAATGAGTTAAACAGCTGTTGTCTGAGATTATACAGCAGCAGAGCATGGAACTGAACCCAGGCACTCCATGTAGTCTTCAGCTCGGCTGGTAACAAAACAGGGTTCGGTATTTTCCCAACTGTTATCTTGCTCCCCTCTCTAATCACTGAAAGTGCTTTCTAGGTAACTGCTGTCCGTGACTTTATGCTCCGTTTAGCTTCAGTTACAGTATGTTTAATGTAGTTGTGACGCTGGGGAGCATGAAGTGGGACCTACCCTTATTCCCTAATGCCAGGTTATGCAACCAGATTAAGGAGCCATCTGCAGCACAAAACGAAACTGCGCTATAATCGCGTTCCCGGCTCATGCAGAACTTTAGCTTACGCCGGATCTGTGTCCCCTCAAATCATTCACCAGCCTCCCCGGTACTCCTCTCCTCCTTCCGCAAGCTGGAAATGCACAGCAAGTGATACAGTCAAATATTTCAGTGGTGAAGTCATTATGCGTTGAGTACGGTCAGCTTGGATGCCTCTTCTGAGATTTAAAGGAGTAAGTGCGGCAGTTCAAAAGGAAAGCAACCTTCATTCTTTGCGTGAGCTTGGAATGTGCTTGAAGAAAGATAGTAGGTCAAAGCTTGGTGCTTCTACCACTCTGCTGTCGATGGATGAACGGTTTAATGCCTAAGAGTGCATCTCTTACATAGTTTTGTAAGGTCTCAAAACTAAAAATACTTGCTTTTATCAAATGTTTTCACAGTATCTGTTTTAAATAGCCATGTGCACAGCAAGGTCTTGGCACATTACTAGCTAAAATAATTACGCATTCTCCCTCTTTTTTTCTTGTTTACGTCACCTTTATTAACAAAAAGCCCTTTTAAATCACAAAACCGTAAGCTGGCACTGGAAGTCGCCTTTGTCTTCAAAGACCTTCACTAAAGGAAGGCGAGACGGACCCCTGATTACACGTGTTTTAAAGGCAGCTTTAACAAAGGCCGGAGCTTCGGCTGTTCTCAGTCCAGAGAGACGCCGCCGGAGGCCGGGACGCGGTTCCCTGGGAGCTGCCTCCCGCCCGGGACAGAGGCTGCCCCTGATCGCTACGACCGGCGGGACATGGCTGACAACGTGAAAAGAAGAGAGGCAGCGAGGGACAAGACCGAGACGGAAGACAGGAAAGAAAAAAAAAAACAAAACACAAACGAAACAAAACCAACAAAATCCAAACTCGTAGAAAATCCTAACCGAGCATCCCGAGAAGCGCGGCTGAGACTGAAGCACCAGAGTTAGAAGTCAAAGGGGAGAGACGCGGCCGGAGGCAGGGGGAGAGGAGCGTGGGCGCCTGAACCTTTTCTGGCTGAACGCGCTCGTCCATGCGAGCGGCAGCACCGGTCTCTGCCCCCCGGGGAGCGAGGAGCCGGCCAGGCCTCCGCCCCCTGCCCCGCGCGTTTCTCGCCTTCCCGCCTCCGCCCCTGCAGGGCCGATCGCGTCCGCCGCTGTACGGCCGTCTTTCAAATCCCAACGGCCGCGCCGCCGGGGAGGAGCGACGGGGGAGGGGGAAAGTAGGCTTAGCTACCGCTCCCGCCCAGCGGGCCCAGCCTCCTGGCGGCGGGGGAACGGGAAAGCAGCGCAAGGCCCCCACCGCCGCCGTCGAAAAGAGTAGCGGCTCCCAGCCCCCCGCTGCCACCGCCGCGGGACGGCAGCGCACCGCCCGCTTCAGCGCCGCAGAGCGGCACGCCGAGCCTCCCGCCCGCGCTCCCGCCGCCGCCGCCGCTCTGCACCAAGGGAGCTGTAGTTCCTCCGCTGCACCTGCAGCGGAGGGAGCGCCGGGGGAAAGAACTGCATTTCCCGGGGCGCCCTGCGGCGGGGAGCACGCATGCGCGGCCTGGCGGGGCGGGGCGGCGGGCAGGTTGCTGTTGTTACATAGGAAACAGCTGAAGAGTCTCCACATGACAGAGGGGGAAGAAGGAAGTGGGGCGACCCGCGGGGCCCCGCTGCTGCTTCGGTAGCCGCGGGGCTCGGTCAGCGGCAGCTGGTGGGGCGAGTCCTTCCCGCGACGTGCGGGCTGGCCGGGCTTGCGTCCCGGTGCTACCGCTGAGAGGAGGCAGGCGGAGGGCAGAGGAGCGCCCCACCGGGCCGCGGCGTCTCGCCGGGGAAGTTTGGTGCGGGGCGAGATCCCGCCCCTCTCCCCCGGGCTTCTCGCCGGCTGCGGAGGTGGCGCCGGGCATGAACGGCTTCGCCCCCGAGGAGGTGACCCAGCGCGGGGCGGGCCCCGCCGCCGCCGCCGCGGTGGTAGGCAGTGCCGGCTCTGCCGTGGAAGTGCCACCGCCGCCGGCGCCTCCGGGGCTGGGTC
>JAAGNO010027156.1:1998-17462 GCA_033439905.1 Ceryle rudis
TAAGTCTCTCTCCCTTATTCCTTTCCTCTTCCCCTTTGGGGAGGGAGGGGGGTTAACAGAGAGCATCTGTTATAGGTTTAAGGGGCCACCCTGACCCTAAACCGTGACACTGTGATGCTGGAGAAGCTCTGTCTCTTCTGGTTACTCCAAAACTGAAGTGCAATAGCAAACCTGGAGCCACTGCAGCACCAGGAGCCTACATATCAGGGGCCAAGGAGCCAGACAGACCTGCTGGAGCACAAGCGGAAAGCACAGGCTTAGAGCAGAATAATTATCAGTAAGAGGAGAGCAAGACAGGCAGTTACCCAAGAGGCTTGAGCCAAGGAACTGCAAGGCAAGAGCATGTGCTTAGAGCCTCACCGATTTCTTGTGATCGATCCTCGAGGCAGGGAAGGTCCTTTCTTGCAAAGTTTCCTTTTTCCCTGCTTGTTCTTTTGTGTGAGGAATTCAGGTCCTGACCACCCTGAAAGACTTTACAGTAACCAGAGAAGTAGGGGAATTTATGGTGTAACTAGTGGCTGAAAGCTGAGGAATTGAGAGGAAAAAGGATTTTTTTTTCTTAGAGTGCCACTACCTTGACAAAATTCTCATGGCCTGTAACTGACCCGTAGGAGCAGTCAAGGGGGAAACATGGGGGCCAGAGCAGGCTGGTTTAATTGCCTTGTCCGGGAACTCCTTCCCAGACTGAGAAGCTGGAAGCAGTTACGAGTCTGAGCTAGTGCACAAAGTTTGCGGCAACCTCCAAACCCCCTCCTCTGCTCACCTTCACTGTTCAGCTACCACTGTGTCTGATGGAGAGTACAAGGGCAGGTTTTGCACTGAAGCTCATCAGCTTGACTCATACCCAATCCTGGGCTGCTGTGTTTAACAAGTCACCCTACAATACATCCAGGAACCAAGCCAGCTGCTAAGGGCTAAACCCATACAAATTCCACACTCAGTGCCCTTTTAAGCTCCTATTTCTCGGAACATGGCCTAAAGAGATGGCAATGCCCTTGTGGAGGTGTATTTGTTGGCCTGCTTTGGGGAGTGCATGAAGGACTTGGAGCAGATGAGCAGCAGGGAGGAGTGGGGGAAAAAAGAGGACAAGGAATAGCCTTGTGAGGGACAGCAGTTCCCTGGCACTGTGATTTGTGATAGTCTAATAAGAAAAGCCCCGTCTGCACCCAGTGCTTTCACTGTGCCAATGAAGAGCCTTCAACCTGCTTTTTATCCTCAGGAAAACAGAGGCACGGAGGGCCAAGGTGCGTCTAGGTCAGCAGCAGTGTACCAAGGCCTTCACTTTTTACATGCGGGTCAGGGTTTATTGCCCGTAAACCAGTGAAAATTCCAGGAAAAACTTAACCTGGCTCTATTGGGAGGGTGGGTGTGGAACACTAAGAACATCAACCTGCATGATACATGGACCCTTCCAGGGCAGACTGGACAGGGAAGAGCTGAATGGTCCTGTTTTGGGACACCAGCAGGGTTTCTGCCTGCCTTCTGTGGCCAGGCAGAGCTGGGAAGATGCTGGTCTATTTCCCCCACATCTCCGTGCAAAGGGGCTGGATGTGGCGCCTGCCTTTCCTACCCCAGCCCAACGAAGGGCCTGTGATTTGGACGGCAAGCCACCAAACAGGAGATCAGATTGCTCAGGGCTGCCTGCCAGGCCATGGCTGCTGGCCGGCTGTCTGCTCAACAGGCGCAGGGCCTGGCACAAACCCAGACACCAAACTGAGCTATGAATGAGCTGGTTCCAGGACCACTGGATACAATCCACCACCTCCCCTTTTCTAAAGACAGACTTGCCCACACAGGCATCAAGACCTGGAAGAGACATGGGCAATGCTCGCACATCTCTTGGACTTAAAGCCTCCTCGCTTTGCAGCCACAGCCTGGGTTAGTGAGCTTGCTAATGCAGTGTCCATCACTGTGCTCTCTAGTCCCTGGCAGCTCATACATGTGGTAGAAGCAGCAGCAAAGCCATCTCAGCTACCTGACACTTTCCTCTTCCCCACAGGCACTTCTGTGCTTCCTGCTGAGGATGCCATGGTGATCATAGAGTACTTCCTACAACAGGTAAAGGGACAGATCTTGGAGAAAGTTCCAAAAACAATTAAGTAAAAATACATTAGGGAGCTTTAAGGTACTCAGGGAAGCAGCCAACACTGCCTGCAAGTATAAGAGATTGAAAGGAGCTGGAGCTGATTTCACAAGTGAGATTGAGCACTGGCAGCGCCTCACAGTCAGTCCTTACTGGATACAGGGGAAATATATAAAAAAAAAAAAAAAAAAAGGAAAAAAAGAGAAGCGAGTCCTAAGGATCTCTGTCTGCACACTCAGCCTGCTCAACTACATCTCTAAAACATAAACCCACTAAATCCACATTCACATTTTTCACCAGTCCTCTGCACTGCTCTTTCTGCTGGGGAGCAGAGAACTGAAGCCTGCTTTCCATTCATGTAGCGAGGAGACCATAGGATGGCTCATGAAGAGAACTGGATGTGTTCAGTTTCAATATCCAACCAGGATAAAAAAAAAAGCACAACAAACCAAACAGACAATTTTTATGATCTCCACGTCTCTCAGCAGCACAGTCCCAGTTCCGGTATCTGATAAGTACAGCCGGATCCTACCGAGGAGTCTTCTGGACAGGAGAATGGCTCTGGTCCACCCCCCAGCTGCCCTGGGCTCCGAGGTGGAGCTGCCGAGCACCCACTGCCCGGGTTACTGAGCTAACACTGCCCTCGCACGGCAGCAGGGAGCAGAAAGAGGAACGTGCAGGTTTAGGCTCATCAGGTCAATTTGCCGGTTGCTTATTTTCTGAGTGGGAATCTGTTAAAAGGACTGAGGTTTGTGCTCGAGATCTTCTGTGGGTTTCTCGTCCAAGAGCAAACATGAGATTAAGCAGCATTATTCATTAGTCTATACAAATAAAAGATTTACTGGCAAAGTTTACTTGTATCACTGGAGTTTCTAGTATACCCTTTCATGCTAAAGCCAACACTTGCACAACAGGTTGCTGCTTACCGCCCTCCTCCTTCTGCCTTTCCGCCCTGGCAGGACATCTTCTCAATGTGCTGTCAGAATTGCCCACACTCATCAATTTGGGAACAAAAATGATAGGGCTTTTGCCCTTCCACTGCCCTTGTCCTCACCTGAAGACTCTTCCCTGATACCTCTTAAAAAAGCTTGACAATTCACAGGTGATGCCCTCTAACATGGTCCACCCTTGCTCCTTTTTTTTTGGTACCCACCTGTGTCACCTCTGGTCTTGCCTTCTTCAAGTGAGTGCTCCCCGAGACAGGGATGATGCTCCTGGAGCACGGTGGGACATTGCCTCGCACAAAAGGGTCCTGGTTCATTGCAAAGGCCTCCAAACATATCCACAAAACGCAGAACGCTGGGATCGGTTTCTGATGCACCAGCTCCGTCTACTGCAGCTCTCCAAAACATCAGTTAGTCTTTAGCTAAGAGAATATTAGACTCGGACAGAACTACTAATCGCAGGCTGCCTCTCACAGCAAAGTAAAGCACCGACACAATTTGATACAGCTCTCTCCCCTTGTCCCTTGCTATTGAAAGCCAATACTCTGGGGTATAGGTCAGGGAGGACCAAGCATTTCCTCCATCACTAGCAGTATAAACGGCACATTCTGTATGGCTGGAAACCATGATACACTGGCAACACAAGCTGCCACCCCTCCTCTCGGAGGGCATTTTATCCCTTACCATGTAACAAACAATGATGAGGAGACAGATCGGTTGTAGGAGAGCACCAAGGAAAAAGGATAAAAAAGGTGCTGTGGGATTGTTCTGGGGAGAACAATCTGTGCAAACCTTCACTGCGCATCAACAGTGTAATTTAATTTGACACTGATAAATTCAGGTCATGTATTTTGAGTGTAAAGCTCTCAAGATCCTATCATTCTCCTCTGTGAGAGCCCAAGTGTCTGCAAAGCTACACTACCTCTTTCCTGGCTAAAAATCAGGGCTAAAGCATGCCTCAGAGAGCACCAGCAGAGCCTCAGGAAATGCCACTACAGGGTTCAGGAGAACAAATACTCAAACCCCAGTTTCTGGCATCACTCGATTCCTCACCGCAGCAAAAAAGTGATGCCTCTCTGCCTGTAAGGCTGACAGTCAGAAGGAAAAGTGACGTGGGAAAAAAACCCAAAGCACTACACAGAAAAGAATCTTGCAGCCTAACTGATTAAACATTGGGATGCTACATGTCAACATTGCCGTGGAGTAGCACCCACCTCGTCAGCTGGGCATGCAGCTTTGGCTCTGTGCAGCAGGAGCTAGGAGTCATGCGTGAATTATGGTTCACGAGTGTACTTGAGAAGGAAGCAGCAACACAGGGTTGAACTAGACACAAAGAAGATTTGTTAGCAAACAAGAATCAAATGACACACTGTACTTGATTGACTGTTCGTGATACAGGAGAGGGGAAAAAAAAATTCCTCATCATAGAAAAGCCCAACGCACCTCAAAATGTAAGGTCATGTGGCTCTCCAACAATCTCCATCTTTCTTATGACTCATCTTTTTGTTGCACGCAAAAGACTCCATGATCTGCATCTGTGCAACACACACAAGTTTGTGACAAAATATCCTATCACCTGAGTTTTCTACCTCAGGCTGGGCATATCCCAGTCTGTGACACCAACCTCCTCTCCATGTCTGCAATATGTTCCTCTCTGGAGAGGTGGGTGGGAAGTGACAGTGGATCAGAGAAGCCTGGCACAAAACATCCATGCAAAGCAGAACTCCATCAGCACTGGAGCCCAAAGTGCTAAGGGCAGAAAGACAAACAGAAGGGAATGTAGGCCTTGTTGCTAGATAGATCATTTATTAAAGTGAAATTCAGCATTTTATCTTTGTCAGACAGTACAGAGTTAAATTCTCATACACAGTGGAAGCAGGACATTTCCTACACCTCAGAGAAATGAGTTCTACAGTTTTTGCTATAAGTTACTAAGTTGCTTCAACAATACACAGCTATATTATACAGTTAAAAATACAAGGTGTCCAAAACATTTGGCATAAGATCAGCACAACACACGGAGGCCAGAAACAGAAGAGGGAACACAGTTTTTCTCTCCCAGTAAGCCCGCTAAACAACTCCAAGTCATTATGCAAGTTACCTGCTACTCCCCTCCCCTGCACTCGAGCTGCAGAGCAGAGAGCTGTGGATAGGACAGGAGGAAACCCAGCTCTGTTAGGGCTCAACTAAGAGGCTCGTGGGGTCTGCTGACATGCAGGAGGGCCTGCAGAGTTGCTTGCAAGGGAAGTTCAGGTTTAAGGCAAGAGCCCCCTCACCTATCCCCACACTTCAACCATTTAATTCATTCCAAGCAGTTCTGTTCACAGGCAAGTCAAAAGTGTGAGACCAGGGATAGCTGTGAAAAGTGAAAGGAGTATCTTACATTGCAACTGTTCCTTTGCACTTTGAAAGTGGAAAATGAAAACTCCCTAACTTGACAAGCTAGAGATGACTAAAGGGCATCAGTGACAAGAGGAGTGAGGCATCAATAACATTCCTTCACCTTTGGGACTCCTTAGTCAATACTCTGGGCAGCACAAGGACTCCTTTTGTATGGAAGGCTACCTTGTATTACGCACTCTATTAAACTGTAGAGGCAAAGTGACTCTAGTGCTCTAGGGAAGTATAACGATCTGCGAACTTAAATAAAGTCCCCCAGCAGACCATTTCTCTCCCCTCCAACTGCAGTTACTGCTGAAGATCTCCCATTGTTATTTACATTTGGCTCAACCAAAAAATGTAAAGTGCACAGCTCCCCCTTCCTCCCCTCTCATAAAACATCCATTATAAGAGCTAACACAGAACAAACCTTCCTCCACACTACTAACCGTGGAAGCCTAGGTTGTTCAGTCTCTCTGTGGGCCATGCTCTGTTTCGTTTTCTCTGTGCCATCATAACCGACTTAAAAGTTCACACTTACTGTGGATTATTTCAGCTCTTGTTTTCAAAGCCTCTCTGAATCCAGCTTGCACTTAAGACTAACTTTAAATGCCAGACTTGATATGTTTTGGTCAAGTCTCTGCACACCAGGATATCTAGTGGTTTACAGCCGCATTTCTAAGGAAAACTGGGGCACCAGAGTACTGGGGACAAGTGGTACAAACCTGCCCACTCTGCTTTTCTCAGGCTGAGCATCTAAAGTGCCTGGGCAAAAGAAACATTAGCTTTTAATGCAATTGTTTACTTCAGGTTGATATACAGTATTCATTAAGATGCAGAAATACAAAAAACCTGCATTCTAACACAGCCTTCTTGGATATATTTGCACTTTTCAGCCATCAGACTTCCATTGACTCAAGTCTTTGCATGCTTCCAACTCCCACAAGTTGAGCTCAAGCCAATAACTACCAGCAATGATTTTTTTCTTCTTCCCTTAAAGTGAGCAGCGGGTCAGCATACAGGATGAAATTAACCCTGGAAGAGATGTTTCTGCATTATTTGGATTTCATACTAATGGCTTTGGATCTATTCAGCAGTCTAATGAAGTTAATGTAACTGTTCAATGAGAATTGAATTAGGCTACATAATTGAATTAGGCGATATAATGGCTGGAGGGCTTCAAAGACCGTTCTTCTGCTCCAGGGTGAATGTCACCTATGCAGGCTTGTGAGAAATAAGCTTCCACTATTATAAATGGAAGATGACATCTGGTCATCCTCCATGCCCCCGAGGCTTGTGCTCCATGGTTCAAAGCTAGACAGAATTTAAGGCCCATCTGTGAAAAGCAAAATGTGAAAAAAAAAAAAAAAATTAAAATAAAATAAAATAATAAAAAAAGGTCATATCATACCAGCCAAAGCGATTTGGGTTTTCCACCTTTCCAACAAGTCCCATCTAAAAGTGCTGAGAAAGTGTCCCACCTCGTGGCTTCACAAGTTTGAGGTTCAAACACATTTACTTTGAAGTTTAAAACAAGAAGTTGGAAAGTCGTCTTTTAAGTGGCATGCAGCATAAGGAATCAAATACACAGAACGGTATTATACAGAACGACTATTGCATTGTTGCGTTTTCTGGTTATTAGACACTAAATGCTTTTCAAGAATCACAGGCACCCTGAACATGGATATTGCTACTGAATTGACATGTGGTTTCAGCTTATAGCATGGGAGCCATCAAGTGGCTAACCCTTCCAAAAAGACATCGGCTTTCTTTTGCTCAAGGCGTTTTGCTCTAGCTAAGTTGAGAACAAGGTAATAAGGCATTTGCAAGGGTTTATAAGGCTGTGGGGGTCTGACAGCCAAAGATTCTTGCTTCCTTGGTGTCTTGCCTCCAAGCTTTTCACCTTATAAACAACTGCTAATGGCTGGTAAACATCTCTTCATCATCAAACCACTAATAATTTTTTCAAAAAATTATAATTGCTTTAAGAGTGAAACCAACAAGGATCACATTTCACATCAATGGACTATTTTCAGAAGAAAAAGAAAAAAAAACTTTTCCTGGATACCACCTCTGCACAAAAGCACTCCAGTGAATACACCTGAACAGATGGAACCTGCCACCGTATTTCCTTGAAAAGAATCATTTTGCTGCTGGCTGCTAAAACACCCCAACAGATTTATTTACTCTTAGAAATAAAACAAAACAAAATACATCAACCAAAAAAAAGTAAATCTCAAACAAACTACATTTTTACAGTTTTGGTCTAGAAGTTACAACGAGGCATAACCCTCTCAACTCAGAAATTCATTTTCCCTTGGTAATATGCTCTGATTACATGATCACTTTGAAGATTAACATGCAGTCAGAGTGTGTACCCTTTTAGCTGTCTGTCCTGAATGAGAGAAGCCAGATCATGTTGACTGATGTGGGAATTACTCTACCCTTTCAATAAGGAAAGGACCAGTGTAATTAGGAAATTTTTAAACATTCATGAAATACCAACACAAGACACTCTTTCATCATTCCTTGAAACTCTCTTCTGATGTTCTTAAATCCATTCTGAATTGAACAAGGAAATGCTGAAACAATCACACTCCCCAAAACTTCACAAATGGGATGTGTACCATAACAGTATTTCTGACTATGACACAGAATTTAGACATGTTGAAGTTTGTTGAACATGTTTGAGTACTAGGAAACACTTCAGAGCTGATGTGAACAGCTTGCTTTAAATTGTGACTTGATTTTTAAAGAGACCCTAGGAGGGTTTCAACAAGAGCTTCACTATGTGAACCCTTCATGCCTTATGAAACATGACACAGTACTAAGCTAGGATCATGACTTGTATATTTAGCTCTTCAACAAAGCTTCATCCAGTTTTGGAATACTGAAACCTGCCATTGACAAAATGCTAACCAAAGTTTTCTACTGTTCAGTTCATTGCTTAAGGCTTTTTGAGAATATACTCTCTATGTGGAATCTTGGCATCTTGTAACAGAATGGAGACATTGGTCACATTAGCAAAGAAACAGAGTGGTAATTTAAATCGTGAGATCCCCCTGAAGAGAATTTGAGGTCAGTGGAGAACAGTCTGTCACAAACAACAATTTTATAAGCTGCTTTTGCTAAAACAACCACTGTGTTATTTGTAAGGACACCTTGGCTTTAAATAACAAAATCAGAGCGATCTCCTCCTACAGAGCCCAGTTAAAGAGCGCCAGCGTGCCACCCTCTGCTCACACAACTCCTAGGAAAGCACGCGTAACGCTCACAAAAGGCAAGTGCTAACAATATCTTTTGCCCATTGCAAAGACAGGTGAAATGCATCATGCTCCAGTTCACTATGCTGGTTACGGTGCTACACCCATAAGCTTAAGTCTGCTTTATACCAGACAGAGACTGCCAAGCCCACTAAGCCACACAGCAGCTTTGTCACGCCCGCTAAAGATTAGTTGCAGTCTAAAATTCACATCACTTGCAACTGATACCTGATCTGACACAGAGATTAAGAGACAGATGTCTTAAGCCATTGTTTCACCTGCCATCACTGAGCCTTGAATACAAGGGAAATATGCATAAGTGAATTAAACAAGCATTTCTACCAGCATGATCAAACCCAGCAAATAAGCTGTATTTGCCTTAATACCACATTCTGAGGAAATGTAGATGTTTTTAAATGCTTACAGACAGTTAGTGAGTTCTTAAAAGAAATTAGAAAAAGAGATTGCAGAGAGTTGTTTGGCATCCACGTTGGAAGGGGATGAGAGAAAAATGGTAAAAAAAAAGAAAAAGAAAAATCAATTTCAAGCTAGTCAGGTAGCGTTCACCAGAGTAGATTTGGTGAGATGGAGCATTTGTAGAAGTCTGGGACTTGAAGCACTGACTCAAGGCAAGATGGAGCACATGTAGGTGGGGAGCAAGCTTCAGACAAACTTCTGACTCACGCACCTTGATAAAAAACTTTATCTCTGTTGCTGTTCCAGTCCTGCGCCAAGACAAACTGCATGGTGGTTTGTGATGCAGTCTGAAGTCAGTGAAAAAATTCCGTCTGTGATCCGAATTGCACTGAGATGCAGATTTCCAGAAATGGTTTAAAACACCGAGTTGGCAAACTCCACAGTCCTACAGGTTTACTTTGTTTCCCCATTATCCTCATTTCTTTATTCCAATGTGAGTTTGAAATGAGGAAAAGTCTTCACAAACATGCTGGGCACATGTTTTCAAATACTTCTGATAAGAATGTCTGTATTTTTTTCTGTCATCCAGAATTACTGCATTTAAAAAAAAATTTACAGTATACTTCAACAGTTTTTATATACCTAAAATGCTTCA
This sequence comes from Ceryle rudis, assembly GCA_033439905.1. Classification (NCBI taxonomy): domain Eukaryota; kingdom Metazoa; phylum Chordata; class Aves; order Coraciiformes; family Cerylidae; genus Ceryle; species Ceryle rudis. The sequence continues at coordinate 11,740 of JAAGNO010027156.1, forward strand.
TACCACCTGTTCCTTCAAGGTCTCTCTTGCTCCAAGTGTTGTTAATCTTCATTCTAGTTGCTTGCTACCTTCCGATTTCTGGTCCAGCCTGCTCTTGTTGTTCTTCACCATATAGATGAAGTACGCAAGTGTCTCCTTCTCATTCACAGGAATATTCCTGAAGTGACGACTGACAGTCTAGAAGGACAACATGTAAAGAGACAAATTCTGAAATTAAAAAGTAGAAGTAATCAGAATAGGGTTCCTCTTCACTTTCCAGAAACGATTTTATGGCCACTGAGTGCAATACACTTCTAGTCAAACATGCACAGATTCAAACTGACAGTCCTCATTTACCTCTCTCTTTTTACAGCTGGAGTGTGCCTATGAACATAGCATAGTCTTGCTATGTCAGCAGTATTTGCAGCCAACCTACAAACAGAATTTGGAAGCCAGAATGTCCTCCTGCCAAGGCAGCACAGCCTCTCCTAAGCGACATTTCACACCGAGATTATTTGGAGAGCAAGTTTTCCCTGCATCTCAGTATTTTCAAGGAGAGTGTCAGTAACATTGAAACACTTTGCTGTGTGAATCAGATGTAGCAAAGTTTTAGAGTCCAAGGAAAACACACTGGACAAGTTTTCACTGAAAGGAACACCAGGGGATTTGCAATGGGAGGGTTTGGATTTGGTTAGGGCTACCCCTCTCTGACACTAGCATAAGCTCTGGACCATTAGCTGCTTTTTCCTCAGAAAATGAATGTGGAAAGTATGTTGGAGCTGGATGAGATCTGCTTCTCATATAGAAGGTGGTCTTTTTTTGGTACCAACACAGCTCCAGAACTGGACTTTGATGCAGGTTTAGCAATAAGTCACTCCAAGAAGATTTATGGAAGTTTGAGTTTTCCTTACGGTGGGATAGCAGCAGAAGTCTAAGAGCCTCAGGCAGCAGTGAGTCAAGCATGGGAGCTGGACGAGGATCCAGCGTAGGGTCAAAGCTGCTCAGACTTCACAGGAAATCTGGGAAGTGTGTGACAACTTTATGTTAGGCTCTCTTTATTTTCTGCTTGCATATTAGTTCTGTTTTTTTTTTTTTGGTTTTTTTTTTTTTTTTTGGTTTTTTTGTTTTGTTTTGTTTTTGTTTTTTTTTTGTTTTTTAACCTCCTGGGCACATTCATGGTAAATTGCCTAAGTCAGTAGTTCTTCAAGGCAGGAGGTAGCTGAGAGACTACGAACTGGTTAGTTAGAACATGACAGATCAGAACTACTAGTGAGGACATACACTCATGCTGCTTTGTTCAGCTTACTCCTACATGAGCTACACTACAGGTGCTCCATATTCTGCATATTCATTCCCTAGCTGACTTTAAAAGAGAGCAAGACAGTGTCTTGCTGTCTTCATTGGTCTACTATTTTTTGGTTTTTTAAAGCAAACCAGACAGTTATGGACAGAGAATTATGAAAGCCTGAGCTTACAAAAAAATCAACCTTGTTACCATTCAGTAACTCCAACAGTTTTTTCAAGTTTAGAGAAGACTTTTTCCACAGAACGCCTTCTGATTAACTCAGGAAAGAGAGCAGAGCAGATGCGCACCATGCACAACTATCCCAAATAACAAAGAGACTTTTTTTAACAAGTTCCCCATATGGCAAGAAAGCAGCAGTAGAGGCCCTTAAGGAAAGAGCCTTTTATTGACTTAATACAGAATTGTAAGACATCAAGACAAGGGAGAGAAACGATGTATCTGACCTCAGGGTCAGCAATTCTGCCTTTAATAATAAGCAATTCCAGCCAGATCAAGTGCCTCTGAGGAAAGAACAACTACTAGAGGCACTTAATGGTGACTAGTAGAATGTACGTCCGAGTTTCAGTTGAACAGCCATCTTCAGCTAACACCCAGGCCACTGGAAACTTGGTTCTGTTTCTGCTTCCTAAAGGTAGCGGAGTGTGACTATCAAACAAGGAAGGAAAGGAAGCAGAGAAAAGCAAGTTACTAAAACATGCTTTCAAGAGCCAGCTTCCATGCCTTTCCTGGCTGCCTCAGATGAAAGAAAGCAAGCATGCAGCTTTCTGGGGGCATCACCCCCTGAAACCTTCTGCAGTGCACATGATACATACTAGCAAGAGAGCCACTACAGGTATTAGCGTCCAAGAAACATGCACTTCAGCAGAGGAGATAAGAAGTTTTTTAATAATAGAGATAATATTACCTCTGTTGTCACTTACTTCTGCTAGCTGAGCCTTGTTGAGTCCAGGCCTAGTCTGCAACTTATAATGTCTCTTGTAACGTCGCAGAGTGTTCACTTGGAGCTGGAACAAGTCAACCTGGAAGCAACGCAGAGAAGAAGGGATGAGTGCTAGGTTTAGCTCTGCTAAGCAGAAATGTGGAGTTATCTAAAAATAACTCTTTCTTCCTCAACAGGACTCCTCCTTGCCTGTATTCTGAGGAAATCAGCTTGCGTTACTGACAAATAGAAGTATATTTTGTATTTTTTAATGCTAAAGGACCAAAATAGCCTCAGGGAAACAGAAAATTTTGTTCTGGTTCGCATGCTGTCAACACAATTGCTGGCCAATTTCTGCTCTCAATTACACCTCTGCAACCTCCAAGCAAAGGCGAACCTTTTGTTCCCACAAGGTTTAAAGAGCTCACACATGAAATATCAATTTAGCAGGCATTGAACAAATGGCTTGTGACATAAAACAGAGACAGAAAATAGATGAAATTCAAATACTTAAATGGTAAATGCACAGTTTAAAAGCAAGTCGGGGTGGGAGGTTACAGGAAAGAAGATGAAGATCATGTGGGAAATGGTGTGGTTCAAAGGGAAAAGGAATCTGTGCTGAAAACCATGAAGAAAATGACATTAAAACTGACAATGCTGTAGAGTTCTGTATTCAGTCAGGTGAGGTGTGTCCCTCAGTTTTTAACCACCAAATCCTCCGTGTGCTCTACATCACTAACATTTTTAGATGCCAGATAGGTCTTCACCAATCATCCTGTAAATATAAAGCCTGTACAGGAAAGTTTTGATGGAGAACCTTGTAGGATGGAAACACAGCTACACAAAAGGTCTGGTACCATCAAAACAAAACAAAACCAAAACCAAACAAACAAAAAACCCCAAACAGCTAAATAATTGATACTCTTTCAAAACCTCCACACAGAAATAAAATGTTTTTTGCCAATACGGGTGGCATTCCCAGCAAAGGGCTCTGCTGACATGGCCAGAACTCTGCTCCTTCACAAACATCACATCTGCACAACTTTTTGCAACATCAACAGCACCAGAAACATCTCCAAAGCAAATACAGCACACAGTGGCACAGAGAGGAGATTATTCTAGAGATCTATAACACAGAAAACCTCCCCCAGGCCTATTTCCTGAAAATAAAAAGACATTACAAATTATTTGAAGGTAGTTTTAAATAGTACCAAAAATATCGTATATGCAAAGGTCTGGAGAAGCTCAATATCCCCGGATATCAAATACCCAAACACGGGGAGAGTGCTCTATTGAATTTTCTAGTATCTCTGCAGAAAGATGCATGCTAAGTAACAACCATACTGTGGCTTCAGTCGTCACTGAAAATAATTTATTTTTACCTTTAAAAAATAATTAGTATCAAATACTGTTTTAAGAGCACTCTGGAAACAGTACATACATGAAGCTGTGCAGTTACCTAATACCTCTTTTTATAAAACTCTACATGGCCAAAGAACTCATACAGGAATGAAAAAGAAAATTAGGGTATTACACATCAGGAAAAAGCCTTCCTGAAAAGTAATTTCATAGCAGTTTCAGTAGCGATGCAATTTAAAATTTAAGTATTTTCTAATAAGTTTAAAAATCCAAGTGAAACTTCAACATGTTCACAACTGGTAAGGCAGCCTATACCCACTTGGCACCTACTAACCTCTGGGACATCCGTTTCCTGCTCAGGAGAGTCACCTCCATCATCGCTTGTCTTCCTCTTTCTTTTGTTTCGGACGCTTTGAATGAAGTTCTTGTGAAAATCACAAATATACAGATGCCTCACCTAAGAATCAGAAGTGGGGATAAAGCAATCAGAACAGGTCCTGTAGAAGTAGCATTCAACAGCATCCACTTCGACACCAGGATCACAGAGTGTATCCCTCCTGAATGGCACAAGTGCCTGCCTCATAACACTAAGGAATTTCTAATCTTAAAGCCCAGGCCTGGTATCGTACTCTTGAGTTAGAGATAATCTAAATTACAAAGACTAAAGGCAAGGAAAATGAAGGCTTCAAGAGCTCCAGCTGATCCTGGACCTTTGCAGACAATATATTTCTTTTTTATGGTTGCAATCATATGTCATAAAAAAGTAGGTAGTTGTCTGGAGGAAATGGCTTTGCTTCAGGACTTCCTACCAGGGAACTACCAAGGAAAGTATTACTCTGTTCCAATCTTGGGAACTTTCTGGTTTGAATAGTACAGAGGATTATTAATGCAAGTGTTACAAAATCTAGACCGAATAAAAGTTGGCTAACTACCTTAATTAAAGGAAGAAAACCAGAACCAAAAATGTCTCTTTCCTATAGCTTACCCTGACATGGAGTCTCCCTTTTAACAAATATTCACTCACTAGAGTTAGTGTGTACATGTGTTATATATATTTATAACAAAGCACCACAAGTGATTCAAATTATTTGTCAAAAAAGTTCTGAAAACACAGGCACCCTACATTTGAAATCACTTTATGCAGCCTGCTTCATACTTTCCCTTCAAGTTCATTAGTTCCTCTTCTTATTTCTAAAGTCTGGCAAAAAAGAACCATTTCTAAAATGAAAGCAATGACTATACCACTAAACAAATCTGCTGAGGACTACAACCAGGAAAAATACCCCATTTATATTTCAAATTAAGTCACTCTCATCCTGTGACATAATGTATTTTAGCTATGCAAAAGGGACATAACCAACTGGGGAAGCTGCTAAACACACTGACTGAAAACTTAACTTTTTTTTTGGTTTAGTTTAGCAATTTTAATTTTTAAAGAGCAGGTTAAAAAAGCATACAGAAAAGAATTCCATTAACCAAGTCACTTCTGAGAAATTCCTCCTGTAAGCCTGATGAGCTGCTCTGCTCCACCTATTACTCTTCTTGGCAAACGACTTGTTTCTATCTAAAGGTGACAGCTGTCACTTAATGTCATTAAGCAGTCCGCAGGAAACTGAGCTGTTCAGGGGCGACCAGCGAACAAGTGGCCAAGTGCCCTGTTTGAACGGCAGCACACCTCACCTTGAGAGCCAGATGCAATAGCTCACTTTTAATAATCTGCTTCATTAGGACACATAGTCAAAAGTAACGTCAGTGACGCCTAACTGAAACGGTAACCCACCTCGTGGATTTCCCCTAGTAGAATCCGCAGTTTTTAATATGAAACTGGAATTAAAATAGCATTACTGCCTCTGAAGCAAAGGCAGCTCGCTTCTTTGCTCCCCAAACATCGCCTGCTCTGCACATCAGGAGAGCTTTCCTCCCAAACATGGTTTTTAGTGCTGCTTCATTAAGCCTCAGAAGAGAATCAGTGCCACGAGGAAAAGCCACATCTTTACCCAGCACGTTCTTCTCTTACTGTAGCGTAGTAACACTGCAGAAGGGAAAACGCGGTCCCAAGGAACCCCCTTCACACCACAAACCATCGCCCCCCTCTTCCCACAGCTTACAGAGGTTCAGTGAACCCCCCTTGGATAGTCGCAAAGCTCAACTTGCCGGGCG
>JAAGNO010027159.1:0-12281 GCA_033439905.1 Ceryle rudis
TGTAAACTATTTAAATATGCACCAATAATAATAATAATAATTAAAAAAAAAAGACTCCATAAAGACTTGGTTGTACATCAGCAAAGCACACAGCTCAGATCTGTGGGCAGAAATCAGCCTGTCACTGCTCTGAGCTGAGAGCGGGAACCAGAGCTTCAGAATCCCAACTGAGTCCTAAAGGTCTAGACCTACAAAGCATCCACCACCACTGGAAAGGTTCATTGTATGGGCAAATGTCACTGACTGGAGCCACCACAGCACTAATTTGGTATTACTTAATTCTGAGGTTAATTTTTCTTGGTACCACAAATTATTAAAAAAAGCGTTGATAACAGCTATTCTTTCTGCTGGGAAAGTCCACTAGAAACCAGACTAACATTGCCGATTTAAAATTTTAGTTTAGTAATCCACTGTAGTCATCAAAAACAAAACAAAACAAAACAAAACAAAACAAAACAAAACAAAACAAAAAAAAAAAAAAAAAAACCAAAAAACCTCTGAAGATAATCTCTCTTTCTAGTAAGAATAGTTGCTACTCCTGTAAAACAACAATTATAACCTTCTGGAATTTGTTGTATGTTTTGTATTACAGATGACAATAAACATGTTCATAACGTTAACAAGGGCTTGTTTTAATAGAGTGTTCCAGGAGTTGAACATATTAATGACCCATGGAGCAACTGTTTCATCTGCAACGCATAAAACAATGTTGTTATAACAGTGTATTAATTGAAAACCGATTCCATTCTTAGCTAGGAGATTACAGAGTGGGCACTAAAAGAGAGATTTATAAATAAGTTTCTTTGTAAAAGAAAAGGAAACATATAAATTACATGCATGCTGACAGGTGAGTAGTGGAATAACTGCTTTTTGCTAATTTTAAAGCAACTTTTTAAGATTTCATTCTTGCAATCTTCTCTTAATCTATTCATTCAAAGTTAATTAGTAATCTAGGAATTTAAATGACTAAAAAGATTTAGACCTTTAAGTAAAAGGCACCACTGTTCTGAAACATTAATAACATTTCTGTTGTATGCAGCCTTTTATAAGCTCAAATGTGCAAATCAGCTCTTTAAAGCCACATCATTGAGCTGTTTATTTAAAAAATCTCTTCTTGAAATAAAAGCAATAGTCACCATCATGTCTTTGATTTGAGCACAGTGCCACTCCTAAGTAGTAATGTAATTAAAGATGAACGTATTCCACTATGAATTAGCCTTATCTGTGCAGAATCCTGAACACACTGACAGTGCTGGAACAATTATAAAATATAAACAGGCTCAAATCTTCATCAAATAGGAAACACATTTTCTCTAGCAGCGTAAGTAATATAGGGAGCAATATATGTAAAATTATCAGTCTGGTTTTGTAACATCTGTACTTTTTTCAATAAAAGAAAAAAATCAGGCTGAAAAGAGACAATTATTTTACTGTCTGTTTCTTAGATATCAGAAAGAGAATTTTGAAATTCATCAAAGCTAACCTTCTGTTATGTACAACAGGCTAAGCTGAAAAGAATGTTAACAAGTTCAATTTTCATTCAATCAGCACTACTGCTCTCTGAAATGTTTCATTGCAGGAAAGAAATAAAAATAATCTATATGGTAATTATGAGGATGAATCCCCCAGTAACTTTCAGCTACATGAAAGGTCAGTTCTATTCAAGATATTTTATCAGTCCCCTGCACATACTCCTGTCCTGTCATTTTAAATCTGAACAGCATTTTATTTTCCCATTTACAGCTACCTGCAGAATTAAGTACTTAAGCCAAATAAGAAAAAAAAAAAAAAGGGAAGAAAAAAAAAAAAAAAAAGAGAGAAATGTTGAATGCTGGCAAAGGCTATAATAGCATGGAGATAAATCGTTCAGCTGCTCTCTCTCAAGCCTCTGGGGCTGCAGATTTTTCTTCTCCTGGTGCACTGTGGGTATTCAAAACTTGTTCAACATGATTTCATTTCATTTCAGGCACTGCCTGAGAAAACTAAATTACAGAATCAATCATACAGAAGGTCAGAGTGAGACTTCATTACAAGTATTGCATGCTTGCATGAATATCTTTCATTTATGACTGACCCAATATGTCACAATAGCTGTCTAGTAAAAATAATCCACTTTCTGAAATTGATGTACTACTGATGTCAATGCTACTCAGCAGGCTGGGCAGATTATAGAGAGGTGTTAAAAAAAGGAACCCTCAGGAGCACAAGTTGTAGTTTTATAGAATTGCCACAGTTTGCAGATTAAAATAATTTTTCTATGGGCAGCTCAAAAAACCCGACAGCATTAATATAAAATACTGGGGGTTGATTTTTAATGAGGATATTGCTGTTGATTTCCACTTACTTATAAGCATAATACCTGCATCATGTAAATCCATGTATTCTTTGAAGTCAAATGTACATCAACATTCCATTTTTCAGTGACTCATTTTTAAACATCAGGATTTTATTTGCATATTATTAAAATATTAAAATTAATCAAACTGCCTCCATTTTATCTCCTCTTTTTGTTACTGTTGTAATATAATGCTGTTAAGTAAGATAAATGTGTTGTGCTTATTGCCAATAATAATGAAGTTAATCAGCATTGTGACAAATTGTCATTCTTTCCACACTATGTATATCTTAATAGTGTGAACAATTCTTAGCTCATCAGTATGATCTTTTAATAATTGCTAGGCCACGTTTATGCTGAGAATAAATGTATTTTTTGCACCATAAATGATTTTTTTCAGTATAATAACACACAAAGAATACATTAAAAAGAGAATGTGGTTTGGATTTTTTTTTTTTTGTCTTCCTGCGGGAAATATGCAATAGTTGCAGAAGTATTAGGAGGTAGCTAGCCAACTCCATACCCTAAGGGAGACATAGGAAAACCTTGACATAACCTATTTTTAACCATGCCTCTGGCGATTCTGCATTCAAGTTTATAGGTGAACATGTCAGGTAGTACATAGAAAAAAGCCAAAGACACACAGTATTAATCATAATTCTGTCCAAGCCCATTTTATTTTTTCAACATTTGTGATTTAAAATCTCATGACATTTCTTCAAGGTGAAATTCTTCTACTGGACTTTTCAACAGGGTATGACTACATTTATCTAAATTAAATATTGCTTACAGTAAAGCTCTCTAATGCTTCACAAGATAACCAATAAACTCAATGCAGTTCATATTAAAATAATTTAAGTTTGTATTCAGCTAAAGAAGCTTTAGTGACTAGCAGTACACTATTAAAACAGCCTTGAAATAAGACCATCCTAGTATTGCTGGATAAGAACATTGTTCTGTAAGTGTATACGAACATCATAATTATTTTACAACCCCATCTTTAGTTCTTTCAGATATAGTAAATTCAATTGACCATGAAATGAAATTTCATAGTCAAAATGCCTCCTTTACATTTTTTTATTGCTGCAATAAAGTTTTTATAGCTCCAAGGCAAGGTAATTCATGAAATGTCTAATTTAAAGATGAATTCTAATATTATTAATAAATATTTACCAGTTTAATAAAGTGAACATTTTTCACATAAAATATGATATAATGTTTTCATTTTCTATTTTTAAAATACAGATTAACTGCTGGAAAATTTGAGTACTAAAGAGAGCTATGTGAGTTCAGGGGAAACCTATGCAAGGACCCTCTGCTTATGTTTTCAAGCTTCTTGAAGCTAACCAGCATTTATGAACAGAAAAGTAAAAGACTATTGACTAAAACACAGTGGGAGAGGCCACTCCAGCTCACAGGATAAAACAAATCAAGCAGTTGCAAAGAAGTGTCTGACATGCGAACCTCCCTGTGTGGCTCCTCCACATCAAATCACACAATTCCTCATCAAGCCTCTGCAACAAAACTACACACAAGTTCCCAACCCACGGCTCTGAACTGGCAATCATCCTAGAAAATACCACTGGACTACTGGGATAAGAAGGCATAAGCTTCTCTAGATCTTCTCTTGGACCTATATGAGAAAAAATTCTTGCAAATGAAGTCCAGGTAAACTATGCCATTAATTTCTACACTGCAGAGTCTAGGAAAAAAAAGGAAAAGATGTAAAGCCTCTCATCCAGTGCAAGAAGAGGTATCTAACCAGGAGGCCTCTTCTGGTTGGAACCGGTAAGGTTTTTACTCGGAAGAATCACATTCAGTGAATGGATACAAAATTAAAAGGCAAAACTGGGTCAAGGTTACAAACCACTTGGTAACACTGAGGGGATACTCATACACGTAACATACCACTGATCTAGCCCATAACATGGACTACATGTTTCTGAGCAAGTTCCATTGTATTCAGTGTACGCACACTCCATTCCTTTAGGTTTCAGGCATAACAGTCTCAGGTTTTATTAATATGATCTTTCTTTCTTCCACCCAACATTCCAATGCATACAAAATCCCATGCAAAATGGGATCTGAAAAGAACCATCATATCCTTCAAGGCCTGTTTTAGATAATGCCTGCTTTGTAGCTAGGAAATTATTGAATTCTGTACTTCCTAAGCAGTGAGTAGTTTGTGTTTTAATTCTGTATTAATGCTAAATACTGTTCATGACCTCCAAGGAAATATTAACAACTGCAATGAAGCCAGCAGCCTGCAGAATACCAGAGAAATATATACTGTGTGCTGATTTGTAATTTTTAATTAATTTTTCCTTGTCAGAACAATAAAAAAGAAAAAAAGATTTGCATGAAGTTGTAACACAACAACACGATGACCTTTATTAGAGTCCAGCAGTAAATCTTTACTTTCACTATACCAAGTTTATAAAAGGTCCTATAAAAAGCAGCTAATTAGAAAAAATAAAACTGATGTAAAATATCTGTTCAAGCTAAATATTCACTCTGTCTTTAATATGCAATAAGAAAATATTTTGAATTATAACCATGGAATTTAAAATGCTAAGTATGATAAACTGACTCATCACTGTGAGCATGAAAGTTACTGCACAAAGCTTGGAGAAACCCAAACTGAGAGATCCCCTGAAACTGAAAGGGAAATACAACAAGGAAGTGGAAACTGCCCCATCTACCCTCCCTTTGAGATCACAGCCATACAGTGTGTACAGGTTCTGGAGAAGTCTCCATACAGTCTTGGTTTTGATTGTTCTCCTCAACAGGATGATCACTGGAATTAGCCCACCGGTTCCCATCAACTCAGCCCTTCCCCACACACGGATTGTCCTTCCCCATTCCTCAGGGCTCAGAAACAGCCTAGGAACCAGAGAAGAGGCTCAACTTGCCCCAGCCTCTACAGTCAACAAGAGCACTGAACAGACTTTGCATAGCTCTGTATTCCTTGAAAGCAGACAAGCAATTTCTTCTAAATGCCGTAGTTCACCCTGGCCAACACAATGGTCTTCCAACTCTAGATGCGAGTGTCAACTATATAACACGTTTTTAAACTCTATCAGGACTTGGGATGCACATGATGCCAATGGATATAGGCTTCCAAGTCCATTCCAAAAATTAAAATTCTGTGTTTATAAAGCCTGACTGCTTCTTCACGGGAGATCTGTTCACACACAGTACAACATTGCACTGTACATTAACAACCATGTTTATCTTCCTGAATCCACCAATATTAAATCCTTAACCATTTGCCAACTGCCTTAGGGAACTGAATAATAGTATATCATCGTTTGCTGTGTAACACTGACAACATGTGTCATCATTCATACAGAATTCGCCTGCACATGATACAGAACATTGGCAAATGCTTGGTCAGGCTGCAACACCAAGAAATCATCCAGATCTTCTGAGAGGTCAATTAAAACTGATAGATGACACAAATCTACATTATTATGCTTTGACAGACAGTATTAGGCAACAGAAACAAAGAACAGGACCTACCATATGCAATCCATTGCTGTGGATGATGCCGTCTTGCTCCAAGAGATTTCGGGATATTGTAATGGAGGGAAGATCCAAGCTCTGGGGGGGGAACTGAGGTGTAAATTCATTTCCTTGTGCAGGCAGCTGGTCTCCAAGGCCCTGAAAGGGCAGCAGTATATCTGCCATCCCCAGGGCAGGGTCTGACTCAGGAGGGGGGGTAATGGGTGGGATTTCGAACTCCTCGTCCCCAAGGCTCGGTGTATGGAATGTCTGCTAGAAAAACACAGGACAAAGCAAACCATGTTAGGGCATGCTGCTCTCAGCAACCACCTCTAGACCTGCAGCCCAAATCTTTTTTTGTTGTTCTCAAATGCTAAATCTATATGCAACAAAATGTTCAAGTTTCATATATGGAAGAGGTTTGTGGATCATTCTGATTAAAGATTTAAGTCTCATTATCATATGGCTTTAATGGAGTATCGGTATTAACAGTTTTTTAATGCGTACTTAATTAGCAACATCTGTCTTTGTTGTTAGACTGAATATCAGCTACATTGGATTTGGCTGTATAACAAATTGCCACTTTATTGATATGTTAGTAAAATAGCACAAACAGCTTACATTACTCTCATGCTTCATAAAATACCGACAATTTTGTAGAACATGCACAATGTTAATTCAGCACTGACCATTTCACATCTTTTGTTTCCTTTTTATCCACTAATAAACAAGAAATATTATAATTCTGGTCTTTATTTCTTTTCTTTTCCAGCCCAAAAGCACAATGCACCCTTTTAAATAAGGGTTGTAATTTGGAGGAGAGACACGTATAAAAGCTTCCAGTGCTTTCTGAAGCAAGCCAGCTTTGTTTGAACAGTAGGTTTGTTACAAACTGAACACCTGTTAAGATGCCTTGAGCAAAACATTTACTGCCAGTTATCTTCAGGGTTTGTGCGTGTTTGTACGTGTGCATGTGTCTGTCAAAGATAATATTAATTCAAGTAGAGTCTGTATCTAGCTTCAACATTGCTGACTTTTATTTGGGAAACAAATGAGCTATGCTTATTCAAATTTCTTGTGAGTTAAATGAACTTTTCTATATTATTTCAGGTCCACTGCTACTTAATAATAGAAATTCAGTGCTTGAAATGAGGCCATTTTAAATGTACCCAAATCAGGACTGTCTTGATCAAATTGGGCAGTTGGCAATCCTAAAATAGGCACTCTTGTCTTGTTCTGGACATGCAAGGCTGCTCTGGGATTGGTTTGTTTGCATTAGTTCAGGATTTGAGCTGGGGGTGAGGGGGTGGGGAATTGTTTTATGTATTATTTACATTGTTTGAAAGAGTGACTTAATGCCAGTTAATTTAAAAATTATATGTTCAGTGAAAGATCTCATTAACTGCTGCAAATTGTCATCCTTCAAACTGTTAATGATGATATAAATTAATAACCGCTTGAGAGAAGATGGAAACTGAAACACAAGAAAAGCCTTTGCCTGCATATAGAACCTGTCAGCTGTCATTATTGGTCTCACACCAGAAATGATGAGGTCCCAGACTGCTGCAGTCTACGGTACCATCAGTCTGCTGAGACTCACTACCCATCTCACCCAGACTGCAAGACTGCAACTTAATTCTGGATGGGAACCCTGGGCCTGGATCAGGGAGACGTTTGACTTCCCTGCTACTATACTACAAAAGGTGTGAATTTTTCTTTCTGTGGACCCTGTAGTTCACAAACACAAAGGACGGATTGGCCAGGAGAAGTGGTTGGCTAATGAACATAACCCTATGGCTGCATTTGCAGTTATTTTGGCACTAATGTGGTCTAGTAACAGATGCAACTGTAATTTGTGACTCATTTGCTACCCCATTACTGCTTAATGAAATCTAACATATCACATTAACAATACGGATAAACACTCATTCTTGATATGTGGCATTTGGCTGTTTTCATTACCACTGTAATTAACACTTGAAATATTATTTCAATAAATATTTAAGGTGCTCTAAAATGGGTCACAGTAATCATGACATAGAGACAGAAAACATAAAGCAAACGTGTGGCTTCTAAGCCTGAATGCGCTCTAGGATTACACTCTTAAGGCATTATTTACAGGAAGAAAATGGGCTCCTAGCTCAGCAGTGCTCAGGCCCAAAATCATAGCTAGAAAGCTACATTCATGTTAATGTAAAAATACTATAATTAAATACATTGTAATGCAGTAATTGCAAAGTTGGGTTCACGCTTTAATGCGAACACTAACAATCATATTTTTATTCCTTGTTCAAGCAAAAGGGTTCGGTGCAATCGGTATTTTTATAGTATGTTTGAACCTCACTTTATTTGACATATTTATGCAATAGTAGCAATGATAAGAACTGGATCTTTTTTCCCCATCTAACAGAGTAACTCTAGGACAGCTGTATAAATATGTAACACAGCTAGATAATAACACGGTATTTTGGTTAGAAAAGTAGCATTCACCTTAATATTTAAACTTACTACAAATTGGAGAGTAAACTGATGAACACCTTAACATTTTTTTAAATGTGAATTTAATTTCCCCAATATGCCTTGTCCAAATACGTGTATATCCTTTTTTTTTTTAAGAAACATACAACAGACCTAAGATAGAGTATAAAATAGATGTAATTTAATAAGAAAGCAAGCCCCTTAGTGAAATAGTCTTAAATCCAAATCACTGGACTATTCAGTCTGTAAAAGGAGCCTGAATAGTACGCAATTAGGGATTGCAGAAAGGTGCTGTTATGACCAGAAGATGGTACATAACATTTGTGAGATTTATCTTACCAACTGCAGTTTTTGAAGTTATTAACTTTTCAAATATTTATATCTTACACAATTTAAAAAATAAATAAATAAAAAATCAAAACTGTGTGCATGGTTAAATGCCATCTGTACTGAAATGTTCAAAACATTTGTTCCTTTTGATAAAAATGCAAATCTGGAGAACTGTTGTATCAACATATAACAGCCAATGTCTGACACGGTGAATTATCACAGCTGGAATTAAATTGTCTCTGAACAGCTGCTGGCAGCAGAGCTTTCATCAATGTTTGATTCAAATGTAGGAAAGAAATTCTACAGAAAGAAACATCATGTTGTCATTACAGATGGGGTTTGTGTTCATTATCACAAATAACACTGGAGCTAGTGCCAAACAATATTCCCTTATCTAAGCAGTCTTGCTGGGTAAAAGGAGATGGTGACCATTGTATAAATGATTCATAAAATACAACTCTTTAATTCTAACCTTCATATTTATTGTTACACCCTTCTGCTTATTTTCTCCCAGATCTCTTTTTTAAAAGTGCACAAGAATACCTGCGACTGAATTACAACATACAACAAGTGAAATCAAGGCTGCCCGGTTTTTGAACCTTTCCTTATGTTAGGAAGCCCATTTATGGCAAGCATCCTATATAAAAGCTTAGTTCTTGTTCTCCATATTGCTATGCACCTTACTAGACACTGCATCTTGCACTTCCCATCCTTCCCTTTGGAATAAGAGCTGTTGGCTTTTAGTCATGAGCAAAAGGTGTTTCTGTCTGGAGCTGGGGTCAGTATTAGCATGTTGATAGTCTATTAACTGGCTGTAAGGTGGCCCCACTGTAACAAACAGATGGAGGCTGTAGCTGCCACGCCTTCCTCCTGCTTCCATTCTCAAATGCAGTGATCAAATACATCACCTCCATAACCCAGCCAGCCTCGCACCAGCCCAGCCCCTGGATTTGTTCTTGATCCTGGTCAGAAGCTTCCTTCATGCAGCATGTACACTTCAGGAAGCAAAACTGATTTTGGTTTTCTAACTTATATGAGTATTAAGAACTCAAATTAAAATGTTGGTATCTATTACAGAAATTAGTACATTAGCAAGTAATGACTACTGCTAAGCTTGCTTTTGAAGTGTACACGTATTGTGCTTTTTATTTCCTTCCTTCTGTTTATAATTTTTCTCATACATAAAGCAGATTTGTTTCTATTGACATGCTATGTAAGTAACAGCCTTATGGACAGACAAATTGACTAGTAATGGAGAGCTGTCAGGTTATTTTCTTTCTCAGTAAAGTCTTTATTTTGTGCTCCATAAAACGCACAGAAATTCAGCACTTCACTTTCATCTATTCAAAGTCTGTAAAATTATCACAGCAAACAGCAGAATATGAGCATAGATAAAAAAGAAAAAACATCTACCTCATTTGCAGCAAGAAATGCATTGTTTGCCTCTGCCATGTTCATGTAGTTGTTATTGTTTCCAAACTGAAAGAAAAATAAATATTTTTATTTTAATGCATGTCATGATAAACTTTTCTTTACCTTATCACTGGCAGAGAAAAAGTTGATACAAAAAAACCAACCAAACAACAAAAAGAAAACAACAAACAGATAGGATGTAATTTTGCAGATGTTCTTTTAAGTCAGGACTAGATTGGATTCAACATTATTATTACACAGTCTGTACCCCCAGGTCTCTACATGGAATATATCTACGTACGTATCTCTTCAACTTTCTTTGTCCATGTAGCAAAGCCACTCCACAGACCTAGAGATGACTTTGGAAATTAAGCGTCCATTAGAAAGAGACTACTCTCCAGAAAAGACATTTCAACTCTGCTACATCTTTCCTGACACATACTATATTATTTCTGCAGATGATCCTGATCCAGAGGATTGCGGCAGCTAGAAGAAGCTGGCGTATTACTATTCCAGGTAGACCTGGTTTTAAATAGAAGAAGGTCAATAAGGGAAAGAATGAGAATTTGCAGCGTTGTTCTTAAAAATCCTATTCTTTCCACAAAATTAAAAAGCCAAACAATCCCCCTTTGTCCATCCTTCATTCCAGCTGAGCTCCCACAGCCCCAGTGAACACTAACAGCAGAAGATTTTGCAAATCAGAGAAACTGTATCACACAGAGGCCTTGAGATCTATGCAGGGTGGAGCGGGCCAAGTGCTCGTGCTCTTACTGAAGGTGCAACTCCTCTGACACGAGTGACAGATCTGAAAGGATCCCCTCAGATGCCATAGAGTCATTTCCTCCTAATTCTCAAGTATCAACATTTGTTGGAGAAGTGCTTTTTCTCTTACAGACTGAACATGGAAAAGAAAGAGATTATCACCATTTGGTTAATCAGCACTTAGTGAGCCTTATTCCCTCAAATGCACTTCCAAATGGCAGGTAGTCTGGTAGCTGTTTCCGCATGTGTTCCTGGAGCAGGCAGGCATCTAGAGTCCTTGCTTCAAAGAACAGATACCATGCCTGGTATGCAGCTACCACTAAAAGAGTAAATCACAGGCTTTCACATTTTCACATGTCTATTATCAGGCACAGCACACACTGAAAAATAAAGAGTATCAAATGAGACAGAAGTCCCTGTGCTGTCCCTACAATGCCCTGCCACATCACTGCTGCTAAAGCCACACTAAGCGTTTTTCCCTCCACTCCCATTTTCATGTTTTGTAAAACAAATTGTTTCAGGAAGCTTTTATCTTGCCAGATCTTGGTGAATCTGCTCCCTCCAAAACCACAACAGCAAACACCACCACCAGTGCTATAAGCCCTGCAACAAGTACCCAAGGATGAGTAACCATGCATTTGGCAGATACTGTTCTTTCCAAGCAAGAAACTCTATTGTGCTTTCAGAGCAGCAGAACCTGCCCTGGAAGGAAAACAAACTGCTCCAGCTCAACTTGCTAGCGCAGTACTTGGTGTCTGTCTGTTTTCAGCAGGGAATTGTTTCTGACCCTGACTCTCTCCAGTTCCTCCAGCATCCTAAAGCAGTGGAGAGGACAGAGTGGTCATTCCAAAAAAGGCTCTTTCCCTGAAAACTCCGAAATCCATTTCTGAAAATAAGACCAAATGTTAAAATGGGGTGGGGGGAAAGGAGGAAACTGTAGTGATAGAGGATGAAAAAAGTAAGATGGAAACCAACAATTTTAGCCTCTCGTACCTGATGAATTGTCTGATTGACAAAACAGGACATAAAAAAAAAAAAAATCTAAAGACCATCATGGGGATAAACAAATATGAGATGAGATTCTTCATTCTGAAGTATGAAATTCCGTTTGTGTACTAAACATGTTGAATCCTTCAACCTATAACACATGTTAAGCAAAAAAGGCCTTAACACAATATGTAGGCTGCCTCATAGCTATTAGAACTCTGTTATCCCCAGCTATGCAGATACTCAAGCAATGTCATCCATTTTTTAAAAGCCCAGATGTCACCTATTTTTTTTCAGATTAAAAAAATTCAAATAAAATTCCACATTCAAATTACTGTTTTGGCACATAAGGATATGTGGGGGGGGGGGGGGGGGTTTCAAAAAGACGGAGGACTTTCCCCTAACAATGGGGCCAAACGGGTAAGGTTTTTTCTTGCCGTTTGGGGGAAACTAAAAAAGGGTTTAAATAAAA